>VXBB01023173.1:137379-174543 GCA_013399915.1 Illadopsis cleaveri
AAAAAATCGATCAGTTAAGAATAAATCTGATTCTGCACCTAATTCCCACTTTCCAAGCTGCAAACAGCAATAACCCTTGAAAGATTTTTTTTAGGAGAGATCATCTCCAAAAGAGGGAAGATAAACACACAACTCCCTTTAAGTTCCAGTAGGAACATTCCCACTGTAAATTGTCTTCAAGTGGTTATTTCACTCCAGGGTAACACAACATCACAGCTGCTGGTCCTCAAGGCTCTGCTCTCGTTGTAAATGCAAAGTACAAGTCTCATTTTCCCTGGAAATACAAATTGCAGAAGCCCAATCTTTCGTTCTCATTGTAAATCCAAAGTACAAGTTACTCTCATTTTCCCTGGAAACAGAAATTGCAGATGCCCAATCTTTGGACCTGTTTTGTGCCTGCTGCGGGTCAGGAGTGGGATTAAGAAAAGGTGCCCTGGTATTCAGATCCCAGATTATTGCCCCTTATTCCCATTCAATTACAAGCAGTTATATCCCAAAATATTGCTGTTGATCTGATCCCAAGAGAATTGCTTTTCCCACTGATCCCAGGGCAGTATTGCAGCCACCAAGGCAGCATCCATAATTTCCAGTACATGCCACTTTTCCAAATCTTTCCATGGTTTGTGATGAACGCTAGTGATGGTTACAAATAGAAATTCACCTTGGGTCATGCTGCAATGGGATCTACAAATCAGTGCTCTGAGGGATGGAGGAGGAAAAGGATCTCTTATCATCAGCAGGAGAAGAGCCAGGCTTATCAGGAGCCCTGCAGGAAATCCTCCTCTGTAACCCACAAGGCATCAGAGACAAGAAAAACAACTGATATTGGGATGGCAAGTGAGAACCCAGCTCCAGGAATGCTGCAGGATATCAGACAATGCCATGGCCAACCACCACAATCAACAGGACCTGAGATCTTGGGGATCTCAGCCACGGGATACATCTGCACTGCACAGTATTGAATTAAAAAATTAACAGAGGAGGTGTACACAGCTATTCTAGGAGTCAAAAGCAGCCCTGCTACACCAGCATGGGGTCTGGGAGAATTTTTCCAGCGTTTAGTGCAAATGTTGTAAATTTCTGCTGTGAATTTCTGCCGTGAATTTCTGCTGTGCTACAGCACAGACATCTCCAGTCTCTCAGTGCACCAGGTTCCATTGGGATAAATGGTGACAGATGACAATTTCCAGGGTTTTATGGTGGTTGTGAGAATGGGAATCATTACTCCCAGCGAGGAATACTCAAACACCAGTGCTGAGCCAAAAGCCAGGGCAGAAGTGGAGGCAGGACCCCATTCCAGACACGGTTTTTGCTCCAGCTCCCAGCGTTGCATCAGTCCATGGGCAGCTCGTGCACCTCGAGAGCATTTCAGGGAGATCCAGGAGGGACTGTGCCTACTTGCACAGGGAATTCAAACAGCTTATTACCAAAGCCATTTTCTTTTTTTATTATTACTTTCTTCAAACAAAGCTAATAAATCAAATCACCCAAGATGCACATTATGCAAAGCTTAATTAGATTTGGCACACATCTCGCTAGGAGTAGCACCCATCTGACTTCAGATCAGAGAACTCAGGTCTGATGGGTGGAACCAAATCGCCCACTTTGGAGTTGCTAAATCTACTTTTAAATGCAGTGTGTTTGCATTTTTTCACTCTGGGACCTGGAGGAGGTTAGCTTTGTTTGACTTCTGGGCAACGGGAGCAGTGGAAGAGAATTCAGAAATAGAGGGAGACATTTCTGCAGAGCGTAAATCTCCTGTTCTGCAGGCATGGAGGAATCACAAAGTTGGCAGCAACCATTTCATGAGGCTTCATTTCACACAGCTACTGTGAGCTCATGGAGTTTCCTCCTTGACAATATCCTACTAGGATATTCTGGGGTATTTTTAATAAAAGTATAGAAAATGAATACAAAAATACTATTTTAACAGCATTTTGTTTGGCATAGCAACCTTGATTGCCAATACCTCCCCTGGATTTATTGCCATCCTCTTGCTTTTCTTACACACAGAGCTCCTCTAGGAACAAGACCTTGTGAAAAATTCCAGCTTTATATTTTTTAAGATGCATTTATGACCTTAATAGAAATGAAAACATTAAAAGAAAAAAAAAATACTATAAGTCTATTCAAGCAAAAGTGGAGAAAAAGATTTTTACAAAGTAAAAATGCTGCCTCCACACTTGATCTCTTTTCTACTGAGGAGGAGTAGCAGTGACCAGCAGGGTATTGAGAAGATCTTGCCCAGATGTGTCACATTTCTGCAGATGGTGCTGAACCCCCACTGCAACCTCCTGGTTCCCTAATCCCCCCTGCACAGAGAGACACAAGGCAGGGAGGCAGAGGGAGGGGAAGAGGCTGTGATGGACACACTGATGTAAAAACGAGCTGAGAGCTCCATGGGGAGTCCTGTGCCCCAGATAACAAACAAACCACAGCCTGGGCACCAGAGCAGAGGAAGAGAACACGTTTTCTGGCTTGTGGCCAGGCTGTACCTCAGCTGGCCATGGGCTGCTTACAACGCAGGGAGCTGGTGTCAGCCCATGGCTGTGGTGACACTGGAAAGGCCATCACTCCTGTCACACAGCACAGCTGGTTGGGCCAAGGGGGGTTTGCTTCACAGAGAGCCCCACGTGCTGCTTGTGCTGCCCAAACCAGCACACGCTGAGCCCCAAATTTGTGCCCTGCCTGCCAGGTGAGAGCTGCACGGCCAGCCCTCATCCCCTGCATCAGCTCAAGCCAGGAGGGACAGCACAGAGCCCAGACAGATCCTGCTTGGACAGACACCCTCTGAGCTCCACACTCATCCACACTCAGAATGGGCACAGGGCTCATGTGCCCAAAAACACCAGCAGTGCACAGCAAATTTTAAATAACAAGTGCCTGCAATGGGCAGCTTCACAGGCAGTCTTCCAGCTACCACTTAATAAAGAAAAAAAAATTAACATATTCAATAAATTATTTAATGAAACAATTATTTCATGCAGAAATCCTAGGTTACTTCTAGTCAACCAACACACACACACACAAAATATAATATTTCAAATTAATTCTTTAGAGTGACACACACATTCAGGGTCTGCCTTTAAAAAGGTGCTGGCCTCCACCGCTGAAGCCTGAGTTTTGTAACCCAAACACCTGGCAATTTTCTGTCTATGAGGTGGGAGGCTCACATTTGCCTTATTCACCAACACAGAAAGGGGTAGAAATAATTAAATAAAGGGAGCCCAGTTCATGCTCCAGTGCACCACGTATGAGGAGCTGCGGCTGACAATGACATTGAAAACCAGTTGTCAGTCTAATGTAATCAGAGAGACAATTGGCTCTGCTGGCAAGAACTGAATTAGTGTTTTCTGTCTGAATCAGTGTCATCTTCCAGGGAGCAGTGAAGCTTATGCAATGATAACAAAACTCCCCAGAAGCTGCATTTGTTACTGAAATATGGTGGTGCTTTGGTGCTGTGTAACCTCATTCTGTAACACAATATACCTCATGGTCATGCTGCTGTTCTCATGTTCCTTGCAATGATACAATTCAATGACCAGATACGAGATCAAACTAGACAAGCATAATATTAAAACTTTAAAATCTCCCCTTGAGAGCTGCTGTGGTTTATTCCCAGGCGTGTTGCCTGCTCTCTCACTCACTGTACACACATGCAGAGCATGAAATCGGGGCAGAGTCCAGGCCTAGATGCAGCTTCAAATCTTTGTGCTTTGGGGGAGACAGAAGAGTTAGTGGTGCTGGGCTTCATTTTCCTAATGAGGACGGGTAAATTTCAAACCAAGGTCAGATACAAACAAATGTCCCTTTGCAAGCAGGACCGCTGCTGATGCACACTTGGATTTTGTAATGAGACTCTAAAAGTCAGTCTTGAAACAGCCTTTTTAGTATTGTGACAGCACCTGGTAACTTCTCCTTTATTTGTATTTCAGTTCATAGCATGGGTTGTTGTTGAGCACTGGAACATACTGAGTAAAAAAATTTGGGGTTTTTTGTTTTATTTTCACTGTGGTAGAAGCCTCAGCTGCATCTGCTGGCCCTTGTCTGCAGAACCACCTCACTGGTCCCTCACAGGGGGTGGGAATAGTTTCCAGGGGCAAACTTCCACCTTCCACGTGGTCCAAGAGGGTGGAAGGGTATACAGGTACAGAACAAAAAGGCTACCTCAGAAATGCCACGCATCTTCAGAAAATTACTACTTCAGCCCAAAAACCTTCTTACATTTACATATGGTAATAAAATATTAAGATTTATGTTTATGTTACCAACAACTGGCACTAAGAAATTTCTGGTTTATCTTCTATTAATAACTGTCATCTCTTGTGTTCAGCAATATTGATCAATAGGAAACCCAATTAAAGTAATAAAGGCAGATGGTTCTCATATACTGGTTTTCAAGATATTTTCTCTTTTTCATCTACAACACCCGCTTCTTTGGAGAGACATTGGTGTGAGGGGAGGGTACTCTCACTGGACTGATATACATCTGTAATTAGCAAGCTGATCGTCCTCCTCAGGCCAGGGAGACACTGCATGATCTGACACTTAAAGGCACAACATCAAAATACATACCCTCTTTTTTTATAATTAACATTCCACATTAAATATTCATTAAAACTTACATAAATTATTTCCTTGTTCAAGGCTCAACTTCTCTGTCCTTGTTCAGACAAAGCTCCCACTGAATGTGTTTACCCAACTAAGACAAGACATGACCACACTTTAAACCTTTTTGTGCTGCCATGAGTCTTTGTCAGAGAGCACAAGGCACAACACAAATCCTGCAGCTCCTCGTGTGTGATTCCCTCTTCTGCTCTACAAAAACCACCTCAAAAAAAATCCTCAAACAACAGCAGCAACCGAAAACAACCAAACGAATCCCACAAAAAAACCCCTCCATGTCTGTAGGAACAAAAGCACTCAAGCACAGGAATTTTGCAGAAACAAGAGGAGACTCACGGGAGCAGGAAGGGCTGGAACATCCCCGTCACATCTGCCAGGGCTCCAGAGCACGAGCTCCTCGCTGCAAGACAGAGGGATTGAGATGGAGAGGGGAGAGGAATGCTTTGTGCCTTACATCTACTGTGTGTCAAGCCAAAGCCCCAAACAGGAAATGTTTCCCCAGAAGAGTTTTGGAACAACGTGCTTTTCACATGGACAGCGTGAACTTTTTGGGTCTCCTCAGAAACTGTTTTGATTCACTGGAGCAAGGAGAAGAAAAAAGCTCAGTGAGGGCAAAGCAGATGATCACATCCCCTTGGCACACACCTTGCAGGCCAGCTCTGCCCTCTGAAGACGTGGACACTCTCCAGTCGTGCTTATTTATCTGTCACGTTGGGGGTGATGGATGTTACTGTTGCTCTCAAAAACATATGCTCAGAAGTTTATTATGGCACTAAATATGGGCAGGGTAAGAATCTGGATTGTTTAAGTGTCAAACAGTGACAACATGTGTACAATACAACACAGACATCAAGGGGGAACCAGCTCAGCTAATATGTGGTATTCATATAAGCCTTTAGGAACAAAGACCACCCATAAAGGCAAACCAAAGCTGCCACAAGAAGAGGTGGTGCTGCTTCCGTCACTGCCTTCTGGGTGCCAATTGGCTTCCTAATTAGATTTGCAAGCTAATAAAAGGCATAAAACGCAATAAAAGGACAATATGTTATGAGTTTTCCTATGACAAAAGTTACTGTAAGTTCAGCAGATTTCTGCTCATGGTAGGTCGTGAGCAGAACACCCAGTGCATGTCTGTTTTGCTTATGGTCAGGTTTGTTTTCTTGATCTTTCCTATGGTTTGTACCTTTTATTAATGAGAATTAATATTTCCTTAACAAGGATAGCCCTGAGTATCACAGTTTCCTAGCAGTCACCAAGTGACAATCAGCATAAATAGCTCTCATACTTCTCAGCATCTTCCTTCAAATAATGGTGTTTTGTTCTATTTCATGTTATATTTTGTAAAAACACATGGTAAATTGGCCAGCACGAAAAAGGAGAACTGTTAAATAAATTAATTAAGCCCCAAGGAAAAAAGAAGTCATCTCCTTAAATACATGAGTTGGAACTTAGAAATCTTGGAAACACCAGCACCACATGGGAACTGCTGGAGCTCTATTCTCATCTTGGAAAACCAAAGAGTTCAAGCAGAACTGGAGCATTGCTTGACAAGGCTTCAAAAGGATTAAACAGAGAAGGAGTAAAAGCAAAGAGCGGCAAAAAAATCCCAAACAAAACACAACCACCCTAGGAGAGAGGGGAAGGATAGATGGAAGAGGAGAAACAATAGAAAAAGAGAAGACTGATGGGAAATTCAGACTGAAATCCAATGCATCTTTATCATGTGCACATCTTGTGAGCGGTAAACTAATTTCTTCCCTTGATACATCAAACCATTAATATCCAACTTTCCTTTCTCAGTGGCTGTTAGTAACAGAATGACCAAAGGAAAAGAATGAGCACAATAAAACAAAACTGCAACTCTTGCTCATGTGAATTAACACCTAAACCTGAAAATAACCCCGTCCAGACTCTGTGATCTGCAGGGCAAGGGCCTCAGAACACAGCAACAGTTCTGAGAAACTCATAAACTCCCAAGCTACAGAGTGAAACTCCCAGAAGATGCCACCACATCCTAATTAGCAATTCACAGGAGGAACTGAGGAAAGTTCTGAGGGCTTGAGTGGCACCACCTACCCCACAAATTCAACAGTAACAGTCCCCACATCCCCTCGCACAAGGTAAAGCTTCCCAAAGTAGGACCCAGCTCATAAACCAACAGCTGGAACCTCTACTTGGATTAGAGTGGCAAAGGCACCAATTCATATTCAGATGGTCCCTTTGTCCAACACAGCCCTGCTCCCCAGCCTTTTGCAGTGAGCTGTAAAGTCTTTTCCCCGGGCTCTCTCAGAGGAGGTGGGTTGAGGGAGGTGTGGGTGCTGGAAAGAGAGAGATATTGGCTCCAAGTTAAACAGCTTTTTGTATGCACAACCCGAGGCATAAACAAGTCAGGATTTGCGTACTGGACCTTTGCATACACAATCTGTGTGCTCTGGAAAAATCATTTAATAGTCCTTCTATTGCAGGGGTGTGAAAACACTGGGTCAGCTTCTTTGTGTTTTAAACAGCATAGAAATGAGTGTGAAATAAGGAAATCCACAGGCGGCTTTCTGCAGTCCGTGGGTTACCTGAGCAGGCAGTTCTGAGCATGAGTGAGGAATGGAGAGGGGGAATTACATGGCCTGTGCCATGAAAGAAACCAGGCTGGATGGCCAAAAAGCTCCATGGATGACTGGGGTAGTCCCCAAACGACACCACCTCATATCTGGGCCCAGCAGACTTGAGTGACACCAAAGCGAAGGCAGAGATCAAAGAAAGGGGCAATGGTGGCACAGGGACAAGGCACCACACGGGTCCAGATGTGCTCTTCACATTTTTGTTGGGTTTCATTTTAAAGAAAGTGCTCTTCCAAGCAGGACCCCAGCTCTCAGACCTCTCGGAATACAAGGTTTTCCAGAAGTGACTTGAAAGAAAAGAGGGTGGGGGAAATCTGATTTAATAAATGATATATAGGAGTATAATTATATGGTTTTAAACACAGTTCCAGTTCACTTGTCTCAGCAAGAAACGCTGGTGTGTGAGAGAAATCATTTATATTGCTTACTATGGTTTTTCAATCTTGGCAAGCACTTTTTCCATTCTAAGATGTGGGAACACCCACATCAGTAATTATATACGTTAGCAAAAATACAAGATAACTTGTATTCTGGAGAGAGGGGTTTCTCCCATTTCTCAGTGAACTCTTAGGGAAGGGAAGATTTTTGTTCCACAAGCTTCATAACTGTAAAAAATCATTACTGAAAATATGAGCTTGTCTCTATATTGTAAAACCCAGATCCATTATCCAAAATATTTATCATCTATAACACCTCTGTGACAAAACTAACGAATTTTCAGTTCTAGGCACCTTATTCAGTGTGAAGAGGATTGATAATCCCCATTGCTGGGTACAAATCAGCAGAGCCAGCGGCGAGATTTTACAGGTTATAAGTGGGGGTTAATTGAGAGGGCACATTCATGAGTTCATTCCAGCAAAGCCTGGTGCTAAAAGGGGACACCTGGGCTTCCTGAGCAGGAGCCACTTGCTAGGATTTCCACAGGGTGGGAATTCTGGTGGAGAGTTGGAGGCAGCCCGTGGGATGAAGCTGCTCACGTGCTCCAGCCACAGCCTGAACCACAGCTTGGCCATCCCCAAAATACCCCACGGAGGGATGAGCTGGGAACCTGGGAACAGGCTGTGCCCGCTGCGAATACCTGCACAAAATTCAGCTGTGTTAATTTTCTCTTCTGATTCTCACCTTGGCTTAAGGAGATCAGGAATATCCAGGCATTCATTTTGCAGGCAGGAGTGTTCAGGTAAATGACAGAGAAATCTTACAGCCCACAAGGGAACTATTCACTTCCATAATCCTGCCACGTGCAATCCTAATAAATGCACGACAGACTTGTGGAATAGTCACAATCTTTTACCTGTCTTAAAACAGAATATTTCCTTGCACAGATTTTTTTCCAATAGGTGTCTGGATATAAAGACAGGATCACTCCTTGTTTTTTGTTTTGTTTTCTTTTCTTTTGTGGTTGCACAGCTCTCAAATCTCAATAAAGATTTAATTACATGCTGCATTAAAGGAGAATTGGGTTAGCTTTCTTTATGGTTTCTTAAATATTCTTTTTATTAAAGCAGATGCAGATCTTTCAGAAGAACAATGATAAATAATGGTCCACAGGCAAAATTATAACCTGTCCTTTTGTATATTTTAGAGTTAAAAAGCCACTAGACCTAGAGACATCACATTTGTTGGGCAGGGCAAGAATGGGAAAATCATGTTTTTCTAACCCTGGATAACCCAAACTTGCTACTTGCCACTAAATGTCCAAAACTAACTTTTATTCCATTTAAAAACTATATACATTTTTTCATATATTCATATATTTCTACATATTTCATAGCTTCATCTATTTCATATTCTATTTTCAAATAAAATAGTTTTTGCTGGTGTTTCTTGAAGGTCAGTGTAAGCTGGCCTGTGCTGGGGCACACATTGTGAAAGCCCAAATTTCCAGAGTACACTGCAAATCTGCAGGAGAGGTTCCCACCATGTCCTGGGAGTACTGGGCTGGATGAGAGCTAAAGACAGGAAGAGACTTTATCCAAACTGAGTGATATGTGAGAAGGATGGAAACAAAGAAACTGATCCACTGGCCTAAAAAAAAAAATATTAAAAATCAACAGCACCATGAGTTTTCCGTGGGCTTTATGTGAAGTTGTAGGCTTTTAAAATTTCCAAAATATTAAAGCCATTCAAATCCTCAATTTTCATATTCCAAGATTTTTTTAAAAACCAAAATTACCTCGCATATTTGTGGCATTTGAAAATGTTGATCTCCCCACTCCCAATCCCTGTAATCCCTATCTAATACTGGTGTAAGGGGTCTTGCAAGCTTTCTTGAAGTCATCATCTTTAACCAGAGCTGAATTATTATGTCAAATGGTTGAGAGCATTCCACATTTCACAATAGTTTTGTTTAAACAGTATTGGGCACAAAAAGCACAGGGGAAAAAAAAAAAACAAACAAAAACCAAAACCCCGCAGTTTTTTTCTGGTTTTCATGCCAGCTTTTTTAATGTCTTAAATGACATCGCTCGATGGAAAATTTAAAAACCCAGACCATTATAATGCCATAATCTTAAGTAGCTCTTAAAAGAAAACAAAACACGCTCCCCCCTTGCTGCCCCCCCAGAAAATCCAGATGAACACAGAAAAAGCTGTCAAGCTCAGTCTTGTCCAAAGCAGATCTGCCAATGTTCTGACAATGTTTGCACTTGCTTGTCAAAATGGTCACTTCAGCTGAGCATCATTTACACTCTGGCTTACAAATTAGTTATGCAAATTACCTATAAATTTAACACAGGAGAAAAATATCCACCTACCTTTTAAGTTATATGTATAAATGTACACGCTTTCTATATATATTATAAAATGTGGCATCGTAGGGCCAACATTTCCTGGCTGAAGTGAAATGTTGCAGTTGGAACAGCCAGCAGAAACTGGAGGATGGAGCTTGTGGCTCCCAACCCCTGCACCTGGGCTTCCCTCCCTCTTCTGCCACCAGCTCACTGCTGGAACTTGAAGAAAAAGTCCTTTTATGCCTCACTTCCTCGACCTGCAAAGTGGACAGGGCTGGTTGAGTTAGTCCTTTGCCTTGTCTAGCAAATGTAAAGGTTTTCTCCTCTCTGAAAGCCATTTCAGAAGCTGTCTGAGCAAATGGTCTGCTCTCTGAAATTGCTCAGAAAGTCATTTTCAGCAAGAAGAGGAATGCAGGATTTTTACCAACTGGTCTGTTGGGCCAAATTGCACATTTTTGGAAGCTGTGTTGTTCACATAAGGTGCTGCACCATGATGTTGATGCACAGAGGCTGGAGGAGTGCCTGGGCTGCTTATGGGAATGTCTTTAATTGTTCAGCAGATTTTAAAGATAATTACCCGTATTGTTATTAAAAAAAAAAAAAGAAAAGGGGCTGAGAGAGCTTTGTCATGGGTTTCTCTCCTTGGTTTATAGAAAGAGTTCAGTTGAATATTTACACTAAGACAAGTAGGACCAGTTAGAGTAGGAAGAGAAGAAAATCTTCGAAGGACAGAGGATCCTGCACCTGGGACTCTGAAACTGAGACTTTCATCACAGCAGTGAGAGCTTGTGCAGCAGGGAATTTTAAATCTCCCTGAACTCTCACACTCTATCTGTGTATGAAATAAATAAATCATTATTAGGGACAGAAATTAACAGAGATAGGCTCTAACCCTGTGTCCCTCAGGAACAAGGATAGAAGAATACCCCTTAAAATTGGGATGGATAATAATATTGACACTTAAAGTGTGAAACCCTTCTGACAGGCTTTGTCTTCTCACTTCCTTTCTTCACCAGCATTTTGAACACCAAGAAAAAACCAGCAATGATTGTTCTGACATGTCAAGGAAACCATCATGAACATATCTTCTAAATTAGTATTTCCATCCTCTGACCATTTTTCTAATCAAAACTTGCTTAGTTTACTCTTGTTGATGGAAAAATGTTGCCTGTTAATGAAAAATGGTCAGTGAGTGACTCCTTGTGAAGTGCACACACAAAAGCTTTGCTACATTTAGTCATCCCTCTATCTGGAAATGGGGTTAACTCCTGCCTCCCAGGATATGCTGACATTCCACAAATCACTAATGGGGCAGGAGATCCCAGAATTAACATGTGTGGGTAATGCCCAGAACATTAATAATGTGCTTCACAGCACCACTGACTGTCACAGTCATCTTCAGAGCCTCAGCCTGTTCTCTGCACCAGAGTTTCCCAAAGTACCACGACCCTCACAGGAAGGTGAGACACAGATAGATGAACTTGCTTCCTCAGTCAACTCACCACTAATTGGAGTTGAAAATGCTCAAACTACTGATTTTATGGCTCTGGAAATCAAAACTCTGCATCCAATTCCACTGACAATTACACATAGGCAGCAGAAAAGCATTACCAACTCTTCAGTTCTATTAAAGGTTCATTGCATTTCAATTTCTATGCCAAAATCAGGAGCTGGACGAAGCTTTATGCATCCCACTTCACAAAAATGCCATTCCATGTTATTCCTGACCCATAAATGGAGGAATGAAGGACTGGGGGAATATAGCAATTTATCCTGAAGTATTTCAGATCCCAAGGTCTTCCTCCACAGCCATGGACACACGGATTTAACAACTGATCAGCCCATGAAGGACCAGAGTAGGAAAATGAGAATGAACTCATGTCTCAGGATGCTGATACAAACACCAAAGAGGTCAACTTCCATTTCACTTTTACATCACATGTTTTATGCCTAGAAATTCCAACTGTGCATAAATCTACAGCAAAGAGAAGAGACACCTGAGGAAAAGAGAATATCCTGGGAACACCCAGCACTGTCAGCCCACAGAACTGTGCTGCCCAGAGGGAGGGAGAATTCCAGAGGGTCAAATAACTGGAGTGTGGGTTGCATTTGGTCTTGAGTCACAACTTGATAAGAAATCAGCACTGTATGTGTGCAAGGTGAATTTAGCCTGAGAGTCTCCTGTTCTCCAACAGGCAGCCCTAGAGAGAGAGAAATAAATCCCTGAAGAACTTTCAGAGAGCTGGGAACAGCGAGACAGCTCAAGTGATCCACACTTACACTTATTATTAGAAGTGAGAGAAAGCTCCAAATAAGCCTGTGAATATTCTGTTTCACTGCATTCAAGTTGTTCTCCAACCTGATTCTTCAAGGGAGCTCCTACACATCAATCTGTGCAAATAGCAGAGCAAAAACCTGCGTGTCACTCAAGACTTTGGTATGTTGCTTGCTCAGGACAAGGAAAAGGAACAGGTTTTGAGACTGTTGCACTGAGACAAGCTTTGCCTAAAAATAATATCCTTTAAAGGTGTTTTAAAAAGTGAATTTTAAATTCACGTTCATTTTTAGTATTTGCATCAACCCCTTTTCCAACCAGGAAAAAGAAGAACGCCACGTGACTTGGAAACCCATTATAAAGAGCTGAAATTTTAAACGTTGGAAAACCCACAATGAAGTGCTGGCAGCCAATGCACTGACAAAGAATGAATCAGGAAATCAGCTCAAATAACGAACACATTGAGGACTTCATAATAAAGTCAATTACAATTCATGCACAGAAAACAGACACCATTCATCCACTGCCATCCGGTGAATCAATCCCTGAATTCCCCGTTATCTTGATACATTTCTCCAACAAAGCTGGATCTTATAGCAGCTTTCTAATTCAGCTTTTTCTGACAGTAAGGGAGTGGGAGAACCTATGTGGAACATACAGAATGTCAGTTTTCCTGAGGGCCAGATTTAGCAGTTCCTTCTGGCCATCCTATTGCTGGGAGTGATCCCACAGTATAATTTAGGCTGTGGACACATCCCACCAAGCAGCTCAGCAATCTCTGTGGGACACTCTACAACCAACTGAAGAGTTGGACCTTTGTCAAATATCTATTTTAACCCGAGGTGAAAGCCTGGCCACAAAAAGTTTTAGATTTTGCTTCAGCAGAGCCAGGTTGGAGTTTGGTTTGTTGGCAGGCGAGGGACAGGAGGTAGAAGCACGTTTTCCCCTGTAGGTGCTCCTTTGTATTCTTCAACCACTTTCATCCACTCCCGTGTGCTCCAAAATCTTCAGCCAGACAGCTCGTTTGCATACGCTTTTGAGATACTAATTAAACACGTACAAACAAAGAAAAACCTTGCAGCAAAAGAGAAAACACAAAGAAATTAAGGAACTTACTTCAGAAGTCTCGGGTAAGCCACTCAATTGGGTTTTCCCCGCAGATTCCCCTCCTGCCTTGACTTCCCTGATCCACACACTCCGCTAATTCCAGCAGTGAATCCATAGATTCAGCATCAAGTGGGATAACTTATAGACATCAACCACAAAGCTCCACGAGCATAACTGCACACAAGCACATGCTTGTTTAAAGAGGGAATCTGGAACACCTTGAGAAATGTGTACAACACACGCCATTCATCTGCTGGCTCCTGGAATTATTCTGTCTAAAACAATGCAGCAGCTAGGAAACAAACCACCCAACTCAAATGCATTAAAAAAACAAAAACAAAAACAAACAAACAAACAAAAAACCAAAAAAAACCCAAAACCACAACACTGAAAGTATGAAATAGAACTGGAAATTCTGTATGAATTCTAGCACAGAGGTGACAGTGAGGGAAAAGGGATCAGCCTGGAAAACCAAGATGGTTTCAGCCAACATTCGAAATCAGAACAGTGAAACTGGAATTTTAGATGATCAGTTCAAATGTATTCCTCCTCTGGCTCCACATTTCAGCACGATAACTGCACCAAACTCCCTCTCAAAACCATCTTTCTCCACCAAGAAAGTTTTCCAGAGAGAAAAAGATCGCAAACTTAACTCTATATAATACAAATAAGAATACTTTTTTTAATAGTTTGCCACAAAAGCACAAGGTTTCCTCAGGTGTACCCAGGGCTCAGAATATTTGGGCTTTAGATAATAACCTGACAGCTAATAATGGCTTATCTTGTTAATTTTGCTCTTGGGAAAACAGCAAGAGGTGATCAACTCCTGCTCCCTTTTTGTATGTTTGTTTCCTATCACAGATTTTTTTTTTCCACAATGAAATGCTGATAAGAAGTTCACCTCAACAAGATAAAGAGTGAGATGGGTGCAATTAAGTCTATGGAATAATTTGTTTTCTACAAGACCCACGACTTCAATAACATAACATCTAAAATGCTGGAGGTATCAAAAAACTGGAAACAAAACCAATAAGAGGAAGATGAAATGTCAGCAGATGGATTAACATCATCGAGAATGTGCCAGATTCTTAAGGCTATATTAAGCAACATTTTTTTTTCCCAAAGCATATTCTATGATAATTTTAATAACTTTACTGCAGAACTTGATTTCCTTCTCAATTCCCTATTTTCCTGCTCATTACCACTCCTGCAGGGAATAGGGCTGTTCCCAAATCCCTGTTCCATGTCTCAGCTGGGCTACAGACCCCTCACCTCAAAGGCTTCACTGCAAAGTTCTCTGTTGCTGCTACAAATGCTCACAGTGTCACACAATCATCATTCCAAATGATGTGATCTGGAGTTTTTAGTTTAATTTGCACCCTTCCCCACCCCCAAATTTAAAAAAAAAAGAGAAATAAAGAAGTGTGGTTTCCTTCTAGCTGATTTGCTGCACTTGTCAGCCATCACCTATGTGCTGGCTGTCCCAGGGTCTGAACACAACCCCCTCAGGGGATGTCTATATATAAAATATGTGAGACTCAACGGACAGCTGATTTAATATGACCTTATCAGCTTATGGCACAGTGTCTCCTACCATTTTTCTCTGACAAAATTGAGGTGCTTTTGGCAGAAGGCAATAGATACACACCATATCATGTTTAGCTCCATCCCCAGGAATTTAACAAGACTGATGCAGCCTTTCCTTTCATTTTTTTTTTCCTCTTAAAATGGGATTTTCAGGAACGTTGAAAAAAATGGCACATCGCTGCCTAAACGCCCAGCTTTACTGCCAAAGAAACAAAGGCTTTATGGGGCAGTTTGTTTCTTTACATAAGAATTCTTCTTTTTGTGTTTTGGAGAGGTTTATTTTCCAGTGACCCTGGATAAGACCAACACGAGCCAGCAGAAAGAACAGAAATTCCTCTACATGAGAGAACTCCCAGGTGAATTGAGGATGAAAACTGCAGCCATGAATGGTATTTGTACACAAGGGAAATAACTGTAAAAATCAGTTTATGGGATATTTGACCAGTTGGTTCTGCTTTGCAAACCCTATTTCTGGACACAGCAGCGCAGGGTTGATGCACGGCCTGTTGCCATCCACATCTCTGCATTTTCCAAGGTGAAAGGAAACTGGAAAACATAAAATATAACTTGGACATGGCTGGGCTTGGTTCTGGTTCCAGCCCAGCAATCCAGGTCTTCAGTCTTCCTCCCTGTGCTTCCCCAGTGTGGCTGCAGTCACAACTCCCTTTGCAAGGAGCACAAGACACATTGGTAAATGAATTTAAAAGTGTGCCATTGCTCCCTGTGGCCTCCTGCCCCACTGGGGGCTGCATTTTCAATTAATTCCTATTAAACCATCAGCTCCCTTTAGAAACCACTCTTGATTCTGTGTAAGTTTGTTCTAATTAGCACCAAATAACGAAAGTATAACAGCAGCACCTATTCCCCCAACATTTTTAACAAGCTGTCAGAGAAGGAACAGTGTGAATAGCAGCAGAGTTTAATATGCTACTTTGCACTTTTTTTTTTTTTTTAAATCCCTGCATTGAGCTGCTTTTAATATTTCTGAGTGACCAAAGCAACCAATTTTGAGGTCAAGTGAATACACACAAATTCTTATAGTTCCTTGACACAAGGAGTTCAATCTTGATTTAAAAAAATTACCCCATGAAGAAATCTCCTCAAATGACTCCGGAATGTGTCATCTGACACATTTATTGCTCAGGTTTCCTGCCAAAGCCATTCAATATATAATTATCTCAGCTGTGCAACAGCCCTTATTCCTATGCATCCAAATTCTTCAGCTTTCTCCAGGAGAATTTTAAAGGAAATATTTTCAAACATCAAAATAATGGTACATTATTGAATATCTGAGGTGTTTCTCCCTTTATCAGAAATAGATCCACAGGTGCTAAAAACAGCAATTTACTCTCACTACTGATGAAATGTTCCCATCTCAGAACTTCAGGGATGCAGAACCTCCTCCCACCATGTTCCTGCAAGACCTGAAATATCCTATAGGCTCCACCAGGAGCAGAGAGCCCTCCAAGGGGGGGAAGAGGCATTTTCAGTGAATTTTTCATGTTATCAATTTAACTAAAGAAGAGATGTAGTAAGAAAATGAGGGTAGGATGGGGGGAAATCATGGATTGCTTCTTGATATAAATGATATTGATCCTGATTCAGGAAGCTCCTGATCCTCAGATCCCTGGGGACTGGGGAAGCATCAGTGTTTGCCCCATTTCTGTCAGCCCTCCTGCAGACACAGTTGCCAGCCCTGAGTCACTCCCCAGTTGGAAGGGGTCCCTCCCCCTGGCTTCCACTCTCTCCTTTTCCATCAGAATCCACAGAATGTGTCCCACCTTGTTTGAAACGCCTTCAGACGACACTGCAGCTGTTTCCTCAGCCTGGGCCAACTGCTCAGATGTTCAGTAATTCCCCTTGAAGTCATAGGAGTCCTTCCAATTCCTGCCACCTGGGAATGCTGCCTACTGTTCAGACCCGACCCGCCATCCCACTGCAAACATTTACATGGAAAACAGGTTCGGGGAAGGAGAGATTGACAACTTCATGCCTGATATCCTAATGGTGGGCTGGACAGCAATTTATCTTGTCTCTGATCAAACCTACCAGCTACGAGCAAAGTTTCACAACTGCAGGAGGCTTTGTGTTGCAACTTGCAACAAAAAAAAAAATAAGATTGTGGCATCCTGCACCATGGCTGAAGTGTTCAATGCACTCAGATCTGTTCTCGTGGGCTAACAGAACTTTTATTATAGCATTTTTGTTGTTGTTGTTGTTGTATTGAAGAGATGCAGCTCTACTCTTTGAAGTTTAAGACTAGTTGTAAATTCCTTGAAGTCAGCCCTATTTCCTTTTATATTAGCATGTTAACAAGCTTTGGAAGACTGACAGACCTTACAGGAAGACACAGCTGGGTGCTCCTCTAGTCTGGGCTTAATGAAAACCAGAACATGAAGGCTGAACTCTGTGGCTTGTCTGCTGTTTACAGACTCGGCAGGAAGAATCCACTGCCCCAGTGATGAAGGCAAAACCTCCTCATCAAATACTGATACTTTCTGTACTACCAAGGAAAACAGTTGGGATTAATTAAGAAAGGAAATGCCACAATATTTAAAATTACTTCTGTAGTTTAAACCTTTGTACCAGATGAAGTTCAACAATAAATAAAATTTTAAAAACCAGCAAAACAAAACAAACAACAAGAAACCAACCCACCCTGTGGAAGACAGCAAAGATGGGATTTTGCAAAGAGGAATTGATTAAAGAGTGAGGGCCCAGCCATGATTGTGATCCAGATCTGAACTAAGGAGAGGCAGGATACCTTCCAACTCCTCCACGGTACTGTGGGCCAAGTGAAAATGTGAAAGATCAGGAAGAACCAAAGATTATACTCCTAAAACTCTAAGTCAGGATAGAAGCAGAGAGCAGTCCCAACAATCCATTGGGAATCTGTTCATCAGGATGACAGTGATTTCAAGGGATGCACCAGGGACACAAGACACTGTACAACACAAGCCTTCTGGAGGCAGTTTTATGGCCTTTTGCATTATTTGGGTTGGAAGCATCCTCCCATTCCTGGGGATCCCTGATGCTGCTCCAGCCCTTTTACACCTGAAGAGCTGAGGAGCAGCTCTTTCCTCCATTCCTGCCTGCCCAGGCCCTGACTGTTGAAAAGCAAGTTCTAGAGAGCCAAAAGGAACATCAAGCTGTGCTGCTGCATTCTGGAGTTCTAACATCTCTGGAGAATATCCAGGAATATCCTGGATTTTAACAGCAGGTTTTACTATGGCATCTATTTACATAAGCTTCTTTTGATTTAGTGAAATATATACTTCAACACACTCAAGTACACATCTAATTTCCACATGCATAGGAGATAATTGTAAATATAAATCAAATAAATGCAGGCACAACTGGCCAGTTCCAGTGAACACCACGCACAGTTGCATTTTTCTCACCAATCCATAATGCTTCAGACAGTCAAGTGCTTGGGAGGAAAGAACATCCACCAGCTGAATAAAACCCACTTCCACATTATCACCTCACATCCATTTTTAACAAAATCTGGTTATCAAAGGCCAAGACGAAGCCACTTCTTTGGAAGCTCAGTTTTCAACTCAACCAGGCAGAGTTTTGCTCTTGCTGTTATTACAGCAACATCCTTAAAACCCCTAAATATTGACAGCAAAGATCACCTTGAAGCATTGTCCAGCCTCACCAGGAGGATGCTGCCTTTTCACGCATGCTTGGAGCATTTTGCTGCGTGCCAGATTTCCATGTGCACCTGATTATGCAACCAAAACACCCAGCCAGAAAGGTAAATAACACAAGGCCTGCAAAGGCTCAGGCTGCATCGTTGAGCATTGGAAGTGGAAGTTCAGAATCTGCTTTGTACAGCACTTGAAATAAATCAGGGGAAGGCAGCCAGCCTGGTGGGTATTCCCAGGCCCTGCAGGGGAAAACTGGTGACTGACAGAACATACTGGGTCTACAGCTGTTGCAGACTTAAAACCAATGGGTTGCACTCACTAGTAGGAAAAAAATCCCCAAAAATTCCACGTACTATGGATCAAAACCATAAGCACTTACTTGAACCAACAAGATCACTTCGCCAAGTGAAAAGTGGCGAGTCCAGCAGAAGCAACAATGCTTTCATTGCCAAGGGGATTTAAAGTGGTGATCTCAAAATACAGATATAAGACGTTTGGAAAAATCTGCCTCCTGTTTCACTATTAAACCATAAAGCCTTTGTGCAGCTGGCTTTGCCTCAGCTTTGCTGGACTCAGTGCAGCTTCTGAATAGGCTTTTTATAAGGCAGGAGATGTCAGTTAAATTAAAAACAAAAGAAAAGCACAACCCAACAATCCAGGATCAGGACAGAAGCCAAAACATTCAGGTTTATAGATTTAAGAAATTCTTTTTATGTGCCTCATACACTGTTTTTTCTCTTGGGTCAGTTGGTGGTGATAACATCCAAATTAAAGATCTTTCTCTGACTCTATAATACATCCTGTGCTCTTTACTTGGCTGGTGTAGCCAGTCTCTAGAAGTTCATACAATGCTCCATTAGTGCTCATTCATTTGGGAGAGCAGTGTTGCATCTAACCTGAAATGTTATTATGGATCTTTATTTATTTATTCCAGTCCTACTTCCCACTAAAATGGTTACTCATCCTATTCAAACATTTTGCAACTTCATCAAATAGGATTGATCAGTGGAATTACCTCCCTGCTTCTGTTATTATCCTTACATTTCATCTTAAATCTCTGCTTCTGACTCTGAGGATTCATAAAAGAGGAACTGTTCTATAAATAACATATAGAAAGTTTTGACTAATGTGGAATGAATGTGCTTCTCTCACAATCTCCATGTAACCTCCATAATGTCAAGCCCCTGAGTGATTTTGTTGATTATGTACAGCATCCTGACATGCAAACTCACAATTTAGCCTGAAGACATTTGCAATTAATTAATTAATCCCAACAGAAATTATCAAAACTCATTCACCGGGCACTGCACAGCCAGCAGCAAGCACGAAGAGACTTTTTAACCACGGAGAAGAAGAATTCTTCAAGCAGAAACAAAGCCCGCTGCAGAAAACAGAATGTAAATCTTGGAACAAAGAAAGCTTCCTGTTAAAGCATGGATGCACAGCGAGTTGCCCAGGGGTGGCACGAGGTTCTTGCAGACCTACTTTGATGCCCGTCACCTTTCCCTCAAGGCTTGGAGAGTTGTGTCTGGCCTCTGACATGGATAACCACAACGTCTCGACCTCTCACAGAAACACTGACTGGAGAAATAAGCAGAAGATGCCTCGAAATCCTAAGGAGGAATTGAGGTTTGGTGTGCTTTTTCTCCTGAATGGGAGAGGATTCCACCTTCATTTTGCACAAAGGAATCGGTAGGCACAGCCATGTTCAAAAATCCCTGATTTGAAGGTGCTTTTCAAGCACAGAGAATCCTTTATTAAGTGCACAGAAGGTGCTTGCAGCACATGTGCTCTCCAGCCCTGTTTCAGTGGAGCTGCAGCCCCTCTGGAAGGGCTGTGACTGATCACAGGTGATGGCACAAGTCTGACATTTCTGCTGCACATTACATGCTTGAGCAAGCCCGGGCTCACAGTGACTTGGCTGGGGAGTGAGAGACCAATAATGCTGAGCTGCAGGAGGGGGGAGGAGGAAATCCCATGGAAAATGCAACTAAATACAGCTGCCAACAGCTGGGGGAAAAGATTGGGCATTAACCTTCAATCCTAAGTTACACCACATACAGCAACTGTGCAGCTCTGCCACAGAACCCACTGCAGCCCTCAGGATCCCCCTCCTAAAATCCAGATTAAACTGATTCCTGGTGGCCTTTCAATCCCATTGTGGATGCTTTCAGCAGTGCACATTTTGAAGCTGCTGTGTCGAGAGATGAAAATAAAAAGGCAAATTCAAGAACAACCTTCTGTGCACACTGGTGCTGTGCAGTGCTTCAACTCTGCTGGAATAAATCAGTTTCTGAATAGGTGGTTGATAAAGAGCTTTTTATCAGGTAAAACATGTAAGTTAAACAAAACCATAGTAATCTGGAATCAGGGAAAAAAATACAAAATATCAACAGAACTTGAAGTGAAATATTTCAGAGCAAAATTTCAATTTAGTCAGTCAAAGTATTTTGTTTTAATGGAGAAGGAGTGTCTCAGTGTTGACTGTTTTACCCTTTTTTAATACAAATGTTCTAAGGAAAAAGCCGTCCTGAAATTTAAAATTTATCACTCTTAATTCCTTTGAATAAAATTTCATCAAGACCATCACTAAGGGAGCAGGGAGTAAGTCATTTGGACCATCCCAAGGTTTGGTTAAAACCATGTTTTTGTGCAGAAAATGCTTTTAACAAAAGTTTCTCTTCATCCAGTTTGGTTTTCTTTGTTGCCTGCCAAATCCACAGCAGGGATTTTTAAATTTTTATTTCCTTTTCCTGCCATTTTTCCCACCCCACCCCAGGAACATCTCCCTTCAAGAAGCTCCTGGTTTTGCTCTCTGGTGAGACTGGAAGCACGACCCTGGGCCACCTCAAAGACCATCTGCTCTGCAGGGCCAACCTGCCACTGCTGGATCACGTTGTTTTTTCCTTCCCTAAGAAGCTCCAGGGTGAATTTTGTATTTTCCTGGTCCAGTCCAACATCAGACTCAGCTGCTGGAGCGGCAGGAATGTGATAGGACTAAATCAGGGCTTCCCAAATAGATTTCCTACATGCAAAGTTGGGATATTTAGCCACTCCTTGCCCTCAAATCAGACACATGGGGGTGACTGTGGTGGGTCTGAGGGACACCAGAGTTCTGTGTTTGCAATAGAACAGAATATTTGTGCTGATAATCTGACCCAAGCCAGCACCAATCCCTCCTTTCCCTTTGGAACTATTTACCACACCTGCCAATAGGTGCACCACAGTCACATAAACTCCACCTCTGCAGAGAGATTTTAGTGTTTTGTTCTCACCTGTAATGACTTTTCTTCTGAAAACCTAACAGAGAATTTGAGCTCCAAGCTCTTTACAGCACAGACAATATTTCATTAATTAATTCTTCACTGGGATCCCATCTCATCCCATCTCCTGTCACATCTGCAGGAGCCACCATGATATGATCAATATTTAAGATTCTCTACACACCAAGTTCCACCACAGATTAAATACGTAACGATTTATTTTTTTGTTTCACCCCCAATAATGGTTTTGAGATGTTTCTTTTATAACTTTTACATTAACTTTCTCCTCCAGGTCTGAGACACTTTAAAGAATTGATTAAACTAATAACTTCTTGGTTATGGGACTCATACATCGTGCAGCTTAACATTTTAATTCCTGGTGGTTAAGGCTTCCTCTGCATCTCACAAAACACTTTCCCAGTAGCCTCAATTATTTTCAAGCAGTATGTATATAATAAGGAATAAAGGAGTGTGTGATTGGACAGTTGAGCAGAGCACAAGGAATAATTTGCTGAGTTTTGTTTATAGTGGATGTTGAGAACCCATTGTAAAAATTAAAGGGAGGAGGTTTAACCCCTGAGCCTGCTGGGCATTTGCACATCCCCACTTCCTGCTCTGTTCATTAACCAAACACAAACCAGCTCTTCATTTACATTTTTATTCCTTCTAAATATGTCTGTGTTTAGGACACAGGGAATCTAAATATGTGCAAGATTTAAAAAAAAAAAAAAATGCATTGATGGTATGAATCTGTCCAGAGCAGCTCCTTGGAAACACACATGGAGAACACGATGATGTAGTTAAAAAATCCAGCCCTTGGATTGCAGGAGTCCATCACAAACAGGCATTAATTAGCATTAAAGAGATGTCCACACTGAGCAGATAAAGACCCTCTGCAGTTCCCAAGGCTGATATGAGGGTGAGCTGTACAAGTCACCTTCTTTTAAAAGAAAAAAAAACTGAGAGGGTTTTACTCCTCCAGCTGTGTTCCAAAAAGGGGAATAATTTCCCTTGGTTTTCCTCTTTTAAAATATCAGAAGGATCAGTTTTGATCTTGTCCATTTTTGATGGGTCCCTCAGAGGTATCTGATGGGTTAAAAAATTTTCCAAAACAGTGGCCAGGCAGTGGCAGGGAATAAGGCTGAACTGCCTGTGGAAACCAGGGCAGTTCAGGGAGTGAAAATCCCCACTAGTTCTCAAAGCTGCTTTCTTCCTTCATTATAATTTCACCAATCTTTGCTAGATTCCAGATGCTTCAAAGTTAAGTGAGATTTGACTGGATATATGATAAAACAAAAAACCCATATCCATAAAATCCCTAAAGGAATCCCCTTTACACATCTCACTACAGCTTTGCTATGACCATAGACATTATCATCAGAATATTTTCCCTGATGAAGTCAGATATCTGTGATTCTGTGATGAGTATTTAGGGCCAAATTCTCACACAGGTGTCTCTGTCACTACAGAGAGCAAAAATGACCCTTAGGAACCTGCACATGCCCCAGAGAAGCAATACCAAGCCAAGGAGTGCACATGTTGAAAACTGAGCAAGTTCCTTTTTTCTCTGCACTTAATGACACAGAGGAAACATTGTTTCTCCTGTAGCCTCAAGGAAGGAAGTACTAAAAGATCATTTTTAAGTATCATAACAATTTTCACACAGCAGCTTCTGTGAAAAGGGGTCCCAGTTTTTTTAATCCCATGAATGCAAGCAATCCTGGGATGAATCCATTATGTGAGTTCCAAAAATTGAAACAAGAGGCACAATTCAGGCCTAAGACAGACTGTAATTTACCTCCCCAATCCAGTAGCTGGAGGCTTCAAAGGGAAAGTACAGCTGAGAAGAAAGGAAAACACAGTGGAACAAATTATCCACCTAAATGATGTAAAGGGACTGGAATCTGACCACAACTGTAAGATTTAGATTTCTTATACTGTACAGGAGAGTGTAAAATACAGTGTGACAGGTTTGGTAAACTAAAGGCCCAGCACTCTCTTCCCACCCTCCAAACAGAGATATCTTTGCTGAGATTGTGTGATGAGGGCAAAGGAAGAGAGTCAGAGCTCTGCTGTTCCCATCTGACATGTGTCTAATTTATTTAAGACAGTGGCCAACTTAGGAACGTCACAGAGAGACACCCTGAATTTGCAGATCTTCCCCTTATCTGTTGTAATCTGGTTTAAATCCAATCATGTGTGTTTGAATAAAACCCTTCTTTCAGAATAACATCTTGATAGAGATGGGAAACTGTGATTTCACTTCATAATTTTTTTCCCCCTCAAGGCTCAATGCCCTGTTACTTGATGCTTTGCCTCTAAGGTGAACTTAATGGGTTTCTCCTCCAACTCTTTGGTTCTTCCCATGTCTTTCTTCACTAGATTAGAAACATATATTGCATATTGTGCCCTGAAGGCACTCAGACACGTAACCAGGTCACCTCCCTTCTTAAAAAAAAACTTAACAGACTAAGCCCTTTAGTTCTCACAGCAAGGAATATTCTTCACAAATACAGCAATGTTTGTGAGCTTTTCACCCTTCTTCCAAAAAAAAAATCAAACCAAAAAAAATTCATTTGTCTTTGCTCTACTCTCCACATTCTGACACAATGAAAGTCCCTCCCTTGCAGGCAAAGCTCACATAAAAATCAGCCACAATTTTAACTTGGGTTCAGCCGGTGAGGGGGGAGTGGTTATTTTGCACATCACCACTGCAGTCTTCCTCCAGCGGTAGTTACATGCTGCCAACTGTTCATTGTAAATTTTCAATCTAATTTCTGTAAAATGAAGCCAAAATGAACATTGATGAGAAGTGTTTAGTACAGGTCAAAAGAGCAAGGATGGTTCACAAAGCTTGGTACAAATCCTCTGCAAGGCACCTTCCTGCCAGCTCCCTTCTCATGCAGGTTTCCATATTTCCACTACAAAGTCCCAATTTGTCTCTCATGTTTCTCTCCTTTCACTTTTCCCAACAAATCTTTGCTCTTTCTTGAAGGTTATTTGCCTACATGTCAGTCACATTCAACTCAAAAACTGTGTTCAAATAGAAAGAGAGAAAAGATGACTTAATTTATTGCGATAATAAGGAATATTCAAAGAATTACTTGCTTGCAAAATAGCTATTTTCCTAAATTTACAAGGCAGTGGTCAGAGCCAAGATGAGCTGCTCTTCTTCATGAAATGCATGTGAGCACTGAATGGCTCCTTCCTGTGCCTTTATTTTACTAAACTTGTCACACCAGATTTTACACTTCCTTCTAAATTATGAGCAAAAAAGATCCCTTTGTTTGTCATTTTTTCCGCTTTGCTGGGTATGGATCACGATCAAAGGGCGCAGCCAAGTTCCCATCCCCTGCTCACGGCAGCCTGAGCTCCTGGAGCCCTGGAAATGCCCCTAACGGGTCTGTCAGGGCACCGGTGTTTCCTGAGCCTCCCGGGCATCGCTCACACCCTGCCCGGCTCTGCTGCTCACCTCCCTCCCCGCTGCCATTGCTGAATCAGTGCCTGGGGGAAGGAGCAGCTCGGTGAGAAATGCGGGTCACTCAGATCTCTGTGCCTGCAAACACCTGGCACTGACTCCCATCCCCTCCCTGCTGTATTCCAGAGGCACGGAGCTGTGCACGGACACAGCCTTTTTCTTTTCCTGTGACCTGTAAGGCTCAGAGCCTTTCTTTGGATTATTTCACCCCTCTGGCACACACACGTTCCCTCGCGGGAGCTGTCACCGGTACCTGCCTGCCGTGGGTCACCAGCACAATGCTCCTTTTCCTACCTCAAGGCATGGAAAGCCGGTGGGTGGTTCAGACAGCCAGGGGAGGAAATAATGCTGTGAGCATCGCTTGGGCTAAGTTCCTGTCCTGGAGGCTTGTTCTATTATTCACAAAGCAGCAGCAAACAAACGAGGAAAACGGAGCAGTAACCTCCTACCTCCATCAGAAAAATAGACTCATTTTTCCCCCTTTTTTTTATAATTAGCACGCCCAGTTTTATGGCTGAAGTGGGGGAAGCTGGGGGCTGGATATCCCACAACAAACTGAGCATCACAGTTTGGTGTGACGGGAGGAAGGCAAGAGCAGGGACAGTAAAACAAGAGAGCTTTAACAGGAGGTTCTCCATGCACACCCAAGGCCTGCAGTGACAAAGAGAGCACAGAATTATCCCAGCACTGCCCTGGGAGCCTCTCCCAAGGAGCTGCTTGCTCATGCAAAGAGCCCTCATGTTTATGCATCACACACCTGCACACACACACACAGGTGTGGCATTTCTAGGGGTGGGGTGGCCCAGAGTAGGGGTGACCTGCCCGGGCAGGGCTGTGGCACAGCCGGGCACTCCCAGCCCCTCTGCTTGTCCCAGCACCTCCCTGGGCTCTGCCTGGCCCTGAGTCACCTCCTCACACAGCTCCCTGGTGCAGGGCACATCTGAGGTGCCCAGGGTGATACCAGGACACCACAGGACTCTGCTCTGGGCAGGAGCATCAGGCAAGGGGTGATGGTACAGGCTGCGTGATGGCCAGTGGGTTATAAACCCCACAAAGGTGTATCAGGCTCTGAGGGCTGACCTGCAACCCCCCAGAAATGGCTTGAAATAATTTGTGAGATGGTTGATCAGGTATGCTTTAAAAAGCAAAAGGTTTTAATTAAAGAGAAAATAACAAAGGATACAAAACAAAAAGCAAAAGCCGTGCTCAGGTGCAGGGGAGCCCCTTTACACCTGGCTAAGGCACCCCAAAAAGCCCCGAGTACCTCTGTGCTCTATCTTATGTACTTAATGTTTTAGCACACAGAGATTTTAAATATGTGCATGATAAAAATATGCATTAATGGTATGAATCTGTCCAGAGTAGCTCCTTGGAAACACACATGGAGAACACGATGATGTAGTTAAAAAATCCAGCCCTCGGATTGCAGGTGTCCATCACAAACAGGCATTAATTAAAGTTACTTAATGTTTTAGGAGGGTTATTTGGCTTGCTGCTCAATACAAATAGCCACAGGTTTTCAGAAACATTTCCAAGGTCCAACCAGTGGTCCTGTGGTGGCACTGGGCCAACCACTGGTGAGCAAAGAACAGGAAGTTCTGGTGCCTCTTCCTTAAAAGTCAGGGGTGAAATTGAAACCCTTTTCCTAAAATGGAAACACCCACTCGGTTGTGGGGGTGCACCACAGCAGGGTGACACCAGGACCTCTCCTGCATCCCCCGCCAGCTGAGCAGGGGTACCTTGTGACAGGAGTGGTGCAGAACACCCAGCGAGGCCCTGACTTTGTCCCTGCTCCCAGGGGACACCCAGCAGTGCTAAATGGGGAGCAGCACCTTTACAAGGAACCATTTTTCACTGATACTGGAGAAATATTGCTGATATCATTCATCTCATATCTCTACACCCTGCAAACACAAGCTTTGGAAACTGCCATAATCCCAGCATAATCTAATGTAGAAATATTTCTCTTTCCCCCCTCCTCTCTCTTTCTTTAAATTTGCCCTGATGTTTTTAATTTGTTGCAAGGGGGCAAAAGTTCTGGTGATCTTTTGGGCAGACACACACTATGCAAGTCCTTTACAAGTATAAAACCAATTTACTGAAAACTACTGCGTAATTATTCAATCAAAGAATATTTGAAGAAATGTGATTTCAATCCGACTTTTCAGGAAACTACAGGAGGGTTCCTCAAATAACTTTCATTTCTCATTGAAAAGATACTGTTGAAATTTTCTGAAGTATTTCCCTTTTTTTGTGTGTGTGTGTGTTAGAATAGTGGCAACTTTAACACACTAATAAATCTTAATGCAAGACTGTTTCAAATGTAATTGTACTAGCTGTAGGCTAGATTACAGGTGTCCTTTCAGACACTTTAGCTTGCTGTATTTACATCTTGCTGCATCAATTGTATGGCTGTTGTAAACTTTATATTATGCAAGGTGTGTAATTACACAGCCTCCCCAACTCTCATCACAAGTGCACACCTGGCCTGGTTCTAACAAGCACATTCCTTCTCAAAATGACTACATAATTAGAAAATTCCACTTCTTGGCCACAGCTCCGTGCTCAGCACACGCAGATTTTACTGTGAAATGCGTTACCATTTCTCTCACAGGGTCACTGGACACGCTGTGAGCTGCTCATTGTTTTTAATCCTAACATGACCTTTATACTAAATACAAAAAACAACCTTGGGATTGAAAAGCATGGCATGGTGTCATGAGCACAGAGAATGATTTCAATGAGCCCAGCACTGTTTGATCAGGGCCCAGTCCTCCCAAGGTGCTGAGTCCTCATTTCCTGCAGGTCCCAGACTGCAGTTTGTAGTGTCCCAATTAAAATTGGAAAACGAGGCATTTAAAACCCGCAGCCACTTGGAGAACTCTCACTTTGAGAGTTTCCAGCTTAAAACGTTTTGTCACACTTACAAGTCTCTTATAAGGAAACCTTCAAAACTTTGTTTTCCTACATTCACACACGCACAAACACTGACTGCCAAAACTTCAGTGGAAACACAGAGATGATTTTATCACTGATTTTCTAGAGTGAGGTTGATTAGAGATGAGTGTGAGCAGGGCCTCTGCAGTGCCCCCTCCCACCCTGGGCAAACAGGGATCAACGACGGTAAATATGTTAATAAACACTTGCTGCAAACAACAGGCAACACACTCCAGGTTCCTTCTTTCCTAGAAGGGAGAGGTCAGGAAACACAGAGAAATTTACAGGAAGGCTACAGGGCTGGGAATTATTGGAAGTGGCAGCTCCTTTCACACGTATTGTTGAGGACAGAAGGGAGATAATTGTAAATCATTGCAGAAGAAAAAAAGAGCTCCAGATCCCAAGCCCACAGAAATCCTTTGGAAAAAAAACAACAAAAGCAAACCAACGAAAATAAATGCAAAAATGCTTTCCCACACTCCTTTAATCAGAATTTTAGATTCATCTATGTGATCTGTGAAATAGTGGTTTATCAGATTAAACCCCAAACTTCTCAGCTTAGTAACACGGCCCCATGAATTCACATGAATAAAGGGGCCAGATTTATAGGCAGATATTTTAATTCTTAAACAGTTAACATAACAGTCAAAGAGATGCTTGGTTACTTACACAAAGGGAAGGCTATAATTGTAACATCTTTGCTCTAAGGTGAATAATTAAGTAGATTCCACTGACAAAAGGATGAGAAGACTGTGCCTCAGGACATTTAGTCAGTAGAAATAAGCAACAGGTTACAGGGAAGCAAACAAGGCTGTATTTAAACACAAACCGATTGACTCGATTGTTTTCAATGCAGAACAAAAAAAAATTGATTCCTAAAATGAGCAATCCTTGGACAGTTTAATAGAATGAGGCAAAAATTAACAAATTCAAGGTCATAGATATTGTTGGTACAACTTTTTATGTCAGGGCATCCTTTTACTGTTCTATCTTTTTTTTCCCCTTAACTCCCAATTTCTTATAAAGGTGGTGATAGTAAAAAACCGGAATATATTATATATTTATCCTATTCTTTAGTTAATGAAATCCTTCAATAAAGCTCAGTCATATTAGTAAATATGTTTTGCAGATTTGGCCCCTTGTGTTGAAAGAGTAAAAGAAGCCTGCTACATATTTGCATTCAAAACTATTTCTCTTCACTGTAACTGAGAATTTAAGTATTCATAAATAAAATTGTAAAGTTCTGTTGGGAGAAAACTACAGAAGTCCTGTATGGTGATCCACCCAGAAGTCAGAATTAAAGGAACTGCCTGGGTCTGTAGCATTAATCACCTGGAAATTGCCTCTCACTGTGTTGGCGCAGACCAAAAGGCAAAGAGAGGACAAGGGACCTCTCCCCCAAAGTCTTTACATATTTTTAGCATTTATGCTCCTGCTGAGGCTGGAATCAACCCTCCTCCCAAAGGAATGAGGAGATTATCTCCTGTACATCCTTGTTCTTCTACCTGTGGTCTTGGATCTCCCTGTGATGGCACCACAGGAGCCCATTTGAGGCTGCAGAGCTGATCAGGACCT
This sequence comes from Illadopsis cleaveri, assembly GCA_013399915.1. Lineage (NCBI taxonomy): Eukaryota > Metazoa > Chordata > Aves > Passeriformes > Timaliidae > Illadopsis > Illadopsis cleaveri. The sequence continues at coordinate 167,228 of VXBB01023173.1, forward strand.
GAGCAGTGATCCAGCACCGTGATGCACAAACCACCACCAAAAATCAGCCCCAGTTGTTTGATGTCTCACAAATCCACCCTGCAGGGAGGAGGACTTCCAGCTGCAGAGCCACTGGAAGTGGTGCATGCTCTGGAAAGCCAGGAGTTCTGCACTCAGAAATAATCTAAAGCCAGTCTGATGTCACCTTGCCTTGTCTTTCTGTCATCTGGGAGAGAGGGCAGGAGGTGGCTCTTGGATGGCAGTCAGTGAACAGCTCTAAGGAGATGGGGTCAGCACACACACAAACACTCCAGAACAGGATTAGTCAATACACTCACATGCAGAATCCTGGGGTTGTAAAAGGCAAGAAGCCAATGGAAGGACTGGATGGGCTGGCCCAACTTCCATCCAGCAAGACTATCATCTTAAAAGAATGATTTTTAAGCTTTTCTTTTCTATCTCCTATTAATTTGTTTGACATGACCTTATCAGGACTCTGCTAGTTATGTTCTGCTTTCCTTATGTAGTTGTTTTCAGCAAAGTGAAACTGCATATAGTTGTCTCCTTCTGTTATGCCTTCACTTCTGCAGTGCTGAAACATTAAAACAATTTGAAAGATATGACAACGAAGTTCCTCAGTACAGTGAGCACGTGGATTGATATGTTTTGATTTTTTTTCTTTAGAGAACAAGACTTGTCAGTGCTCAACTAGAAAAGCTGCCAAATACATCATCATCTCTCATTCACTATGACCCAGGTGCTGTCAGCCCAAACTGACTGTTTTCAGTAAAAAGAAAAAAAATCGTGTTGGGTGAGTTCAAAACGGATCCCAAGAGGTGCCAATTAGGAAGCATTTAAAGTGCAAATTCTAATGTTAATTCTCTGAGTTCATTTGCTCTGTGTCCATTACCAAATCTCCAGTTTAAAATGCACTTTACAGCCTAATTTTGTGCTACACAATCTGTTTCTTTCCTGCTCCACATCCTCTTACCGTTGCACATAGGACTAACAAATGCATTTAAAAATTTGATTCGCTGCCATTAGCAAGAGAGAGGGAGAAGAAAAACTTAATGATGGATGATATGATACGCTGTGCACAGAATGCCTTCATGCTATTCACAGCACATTATTATCAACATACCTCTTCCCATCATGTGCATTTTTTAGGGAACTAAAACAAACAATGCCACTGAACCCAGAGGAGATTCCCTAGTAAGAGGGATTAAAGTCTATGGATCACATAAATGCTGTTGAGTGATCAGTTTTGTTCAAATCTAAACTGTTTACTTTGGTCCTGATTTTTCTGCAGTAAACATCTTTACATTGAAATGTGGCTTTACTACCTTAAAAGGAGCAGTGAAATGTAATAAACATCTAAAACCTGCTTTTATATACCTCAAAACCAGTCATCTAAATCACTAATCTAACCACTGCAATCATCAGTGCAGCAACTTAATCCTGGGACAAATCCAGATGGAAGGGTTGAAAAATATCTTTAGTACTATCTGTGTTTTAAAATGTCTTGCCAATGCAAGGCAAGGGTTCTTTGTGAGGATGTCAGTGCTCCTTTTTTCATCTGGAAAAAAAAAAAACCATCTACAAAAAGTGTAGTCATTATAATTTCCACACTTTGAATGCTTTTTTGCAGTTTCTACTCAGTGGAAGGCAACAAAGTAATGAGCTGTACCCCAAGGGCCCAGTCTGGCCCAGGAGGGAAGTGACCCCAACCTGGACCTGCCACCAGCATTAATGGATGTCCTGCACATGGAGAAATGGAAATAACTTTAAAATGATCCTGAAATCATTGCTGATATTAAAAGTCAGCATGTACAGTGATAACATTGTCTGAACTAAAGGTGCGCCCACTTTTTACATGGGTTTTGGAGTCAGAGCGCACTTCAAGGCATTTTGTGTTGGATGGTTTATTTTGGCCAGAATATCATCAGAAAAAGCTAGCTTTTGACACCTGAATTTTCCCAATTTCCAATGGAAAACTAAACCAAATCAGGCACCTTCAAAGGAGACACATTTGACGTCAACGGGATCATTCACATGCTTAAAAACAAGTGTATGCACAAATGACTGTAGCATTGAAATTTTTCAATATTGAAGCTATTATGTTTGATTACTTGCACAGGAATCCTGGGGGACTCTGTCCTCTCCTCTTCATTAATAGCAGACCTTAGGGTGGGGAAAAATCTCCCTTAAAAATTAAGCTCCAATACCTCATAACCCAATTAAAGGAACCTCCCCTTCTGCACTGCCATTTTCTCACTGTATCCACAGGTTTTTTTATGTTCCCCAAACAATTTGCTTTACTTGCTTAAAGATGCAGCACGGGGTTAAAAGGATGGTGCAGATCTCCACCTCCAACTGCTCTTTGTGATGTTTTCAGATGAAGAGATGCCTAACCCTGGTGAGGAGATGCCACGCTGGGAATTCTCTGCCAGGCAGCTGTGGCAGCCCTGGCAAACAGATGAGCAGAGACCAGGACTCAGACACAGGAGGAAACCAGCCAAGAGAAGGAGAAACCCCCACAGACCAAAATTTAAAGTGTACAATCACTCCCCTGGCACAGATCAGACCAAACTTGAAGTGCCTGACACCCCATGTGTTTGGCTATCTCTGCTTGCTTGCCTTGCTCCACGTTAGCAGCTCAATGACAGGTAAATTAATTAATTTCCCAGCATTTGGTGCAGCCAGCATGTGCAGAATTGCCCAGCCAATGTGAGACCATTTGGTCAAACAGCATTTGCAATTTGCTTCTATATTTAGGCTGCTTGCCTGCAAAAGCCCACACATGTATTTAACAAGGTCAGCGGATGAATTTGGGTGAGTGGGGAGCAATTTGTGCCGTGGTGAGATGAAAACGTGATGAATCAAAGTAGTTTATTTCTCTTACACCTTAAAACATAAGAACCCACAACCCTGAGAAACACCTTGTGAATCTCATTTCCACCGTGGTGTTTGTTAGAAAACTATCTTTTTTGGCCTTTTGGGAAAAGATATAAAAATATCAAATGTGATTGAGATTTTTGAATTTGTAAATGCAAAAAAGCCCTGGAAATTTCCAATAGAAATATACATTTTAAAGTCAGTTTCCTCTTTTCTCTTTTTAGATAAGCAACATCCCACAAAGAGAAATCAAAGAGCAACAACTGAAGTATAAAAGTTCTATACAGATAATTGTTTAGGTCTAAGCCCACATCTAGACTCTGATGGAAGACTGAAGTCTTCTTGCATGCAAAAGCCTAAGTAGCAGTTCCATTTTAAGAGCCTAAATATTCTTAATTTTTCCTTTCCTTGTATAAAGTATTTATTGGCACATACAGTTCCTGTAGCAATCAGCATCAGTTTGAATAACTATAAGCAGATTTACATTTTTCCTTCAGAGCTATGAGCACTGTAAAAGATGGAACAAAAGAGAGAATCAAAGATATGGTACTATCAGGAAATACGATTTTTTGCGCCCTTTGAAACTCAATTGAGTTTAAACTGCCTTTTTTTTTTTCTTCTTAAAGCACTTTCCCTTCTTAAGGTTAAAACCAAGGTTCAGAAGGGCCAAACCTTTTCCTTTTTTTCAAGGCAGTAATACTGACAGGAGTTCAGTATTCAGGAGTGCTTCCAAAGGGTCTCCAGACGTGGCCCCCATTCTGCCTTGTCGCTGACGGGGGGCTCGGAGCACGCCACAAAATTCCACAACCAAAAAAAAACTTCAGCACTGCTCGGGGAAGTCAGCTCAGGAAGAAAATGCGTGTTGAAAAATTCATGGAGCACAAGCCCCCTGCTGAGGGGTGGCTTTGGTACAGGGATATGTAACGTTCCCAAGCACCCGGCAAGGGAAAAGTGTCCTGAATTCCAAGTGCTCTATCTCGGCTCTATCTCCACATGAGCTCTAGCCTGCAGAAACGGAATTCACTGTTCCATGGACAAGTTCCAGGAGCTGTTTCCGTGTGTGGTGAATGCCAAAACTGGGCCTAGTGGGCTGTTATTAAAATGTTGCTGTCAAGCTATTAAACGCTTGAAAAGCCCAGAATTAAAAGGAGCTTTATGCATGTACTCCCCACGGTGTTTCTAATCGTGCCATTGATGTCTGCAGATCCAGTTCCCTGAAAAATTTAGCTACAGTTTGTGTTTATAAATCATTTCTTTTAAAGGCTGCCGCCACACCACCAAATCTCGGGCCTGGGTTTAATCTGCAGCTTGAGCAGGAGTGAGATTGTGCTCAGAGATTGCAAAGCGTTCTTCAAAGGCACTGCTGAGCACAGGTGCTTTAGGGGACTGCTCCTCCCAGAAACAGGGTGTTTTAAAAGCACCCCAGCCTCCAGTTGGACCAGTTTGCACTGGGAGCCTGCGAGAAACTCCTCCTTCACCTGCATTGCCCCTCTTCTACATCATTCCTATAAATTCCCAGGACGTGTTGGGCCAGCTTGCCACAATTCAGCTGTGCCAGCTACTGAAATGAGTGGCTGAAAGCACAGAATTTACTGCATCTAAAAATCTGTTTATCTTTTCATCTAAATGAAAGGATTTTTCCCATCTTTTCATAAGATATAAGATACTATCTTTGCAAAACGCTCCTTGCTGTCTTTTCATTTCCATGTTCAATACCAACCCCTTCAAAGAATAAAAAATTGGAAGAAAAAATCCAATGCCATAATTCTTTTTCTCAACACAGAGCAGATGACTTTCGGAGATAACTAGAGACACGAGGAAACACATACAGGGTGGGCAAAGCAACAATTGTGAGAGTGAAGGCACAGAAAGCAAAAATACAAAGATTTTAGGAAGTAGGAAGAATACAAAGTAGGAAAAATACAAAGATTTTAGGGAGTAGGAGCTGAGTGATGGCATCAAAAGCATCAGAACAATGAGGACAGGTGAGGGTACAGCAGCAGTGGGGTCAGTGCCATGTGGGATCTGGGCTGGCTGCAGTCCCTGCTCTGCCTTGTGGACAAAAGGGAAGCACGGATGCAAACAGCCAAGGGTACAAGGTGGAAGGGAAAAATAATCACCCTGTAATTGGCTGCTCAGTAATGGAGTCTATTAATTAATGGCCAGGGAAGACCAGGTAATTTGTGGTCAGCGGTGTTCGAAAGATAAACAGTCTAGACTGAATCAGCCATGTGGAATCCCTCCAAACTGGAGCCATCCTGGGGAGACTTCAGTGTTTTCAGGGAAAAGGGAATAATCCCAAGCATCCATCACTTCCAATGGCACCAATCAGGCTGAGGCCTCTGCATTATTTAATTTGGGCCAAACACCATAAACCAGATGAAAATTTGCAGCTGTCCAGGGTGTAAGAGGTGAGAAGATTTAGGGAGACCTCAAGAAATACAGCAAAAAGCACATTTTCATTTCAGAGTACTCGGAATAACCCAGATCAAGAGAGCCCAATGCAAGCACCGACTTTTGCCAAAGGTGATTTTTAAGCCTGTCCTCATCTAATCCTTCTGTGGAGAAGGAATCATTGGAGGGATGATAAATACACTGTGCTTTTGTGAGATCTGTGGGAGCATCCTTGAGAGGAAATCTCACGATCCCGAGGCAGACTGTACCTCGTACTCCTAATTCACAATTATTTTTGTTCAAGTGTTTGATACAAGACAGAAAGGGTTTGATATCTAGAAAACCTTGCCTGTAATACCCTCCTGACAGATCATTATACGAGCCTAATTGAATTTAGATCTTGAGATATGCTGCTCAGAACTCGTTTGCATTTCACTAGAAATGAGATGATCATCTTTACACAGAAACTGTGACGCATATTTTCATGCACATGAAACAAATACCAAAAATATTCAGGTATTTGTGTGCTTGATTTGCATATAGTTGCTACCTCTGTGTAGGAACCAAGCAATTACTCTAACAGGTAATTATGTACTCACATGGAATTTGCATAAGAGGGCAAAAATATCCTACAGTTCACTCATTCTGTAAATATTTGGGGCAAGAAAGCAAACAAGAGGTAGAAGGAAATCTGCATATTTGCCCAATGGACACAAGGAAAGAAAACAGAAATCTCCATTGTTTTCTCATAAACAATTTCCCCTTTTCCCAGAAAATGTATTTATTCTTGTGTTACTAAATTCTAAATAGCAAGAATAAACATATGCAAAAAGACAAAACATTGCTCCTTTTTTTAGACCTTCTGTTATATGTGAATCACAGCCTCTTGAAAAAGCTCTCTAATTACTGCAATTTTTTGCTTAGTGAAAGAAAAATTTGTACCCACACAGGCCTTATAATTGATTCAAACAGCAACATTCCTTTTTACTCAAAAGGGAATGTTTCTTTGAATTATGGCAATTATTTAACAAAGAAAACTGTCATTCTGGAATGAAAATCAATAACTTTATTTTGAAAAAGAAAACACTTCAGCATTCACCACTCCTTCCCTTACTTTGTAGGATAAATTATCTGCCAAACCTATATTCATGCAAATTTTTGATTTCCTTAAAATTTCAGGATTTAAACACTTTATCAGGAAGAAAGCCTGGTATGCATCCAATTCTTTTTCCAAATTTTATCTGTGGCTAAGAAATTCCTGGAACTATACTAGTCATCAGTGGGTCACTGCAGGCTGCCCTCATTGCAAAAATTTATAATTAATAGGATATCTGAGATTTGGATCCAATGTTTGGATGTTACAAAATACATCACGAGTTTTCATAAGCTTCACAGAGAGCTGCTTTGCTTGCCCTGCAAGTCCTCCTTGAACTCCACCAAAATCTAAATTAACTCCCAGGAAGTGAAGACAATTCAGGTTTCTGGTATCTGACCATGGTGGGATTGAAATTGGCTCAGCAATCAAATGACAAACCTAACTCCTCGTATCCCTCACTTCCCTTGATACAGAAGTGAATTTCCCTTCCTCAAGCTTTTTTTATATTGTAGAGGAAAGCCTCGAGTAATTCATTGTCCCACTAGACACATTCTGCTCTAGGATTACGTAAAAAGAGGATTATGGGTTTTTTTTTACTCCTAACAGGCAGCAAAATCCTATTTTACCTTTATGTGAAAGCACCTTCTAACACACCCAGCATTTAGGGGAAGGTGCAGCTTCCTTGGGGGACAAACCACTTAAATCTGTTCTCCTTACAGTGACCTGGCAAAGATGTCCTTGGAACAGCAACCCAGTGTAAAAGTGTGCTGAGAATTCAGGTGCACAACCAGCAGATAAATGAATATAGAGAACTAATGATGGGTTTTTCTGCAGTATTTTCTGTAGTATTTTCTGTGCTGAGAACTTCAGGTGCACAACCAGCAGAAAAATTAATCTAGAGAACTAATGATGGGTTTTTCTGTAGTATTTTCTGCGGTATTTCTGTAGTATT
>VXBB01023173.1:174565-196008 GCA_013399915.1 Illadopsis cleaveri
CTGCGGTATTTCTGTAGTATTTTCTGTTACATTCTGTAGTATTTTCTGTAGTATTTCAGTAGCATTTCTGTAGTATTTTCTGTAGTATTTCTGTAGTATTTTCTGTGCTGAGAAGTCAGGTGCGCAACCAGCAGAAAAATGAATATGGAGAACTAACGATGGGTTTTTCTGTAGTATTTTCTGTGGTATTTCTGTAGTATTCTGTGGTATTTTCTGTAGTATTTCTGTAGTATTTTCTGCAGTATTTTCTGTGCTGAGGAGTCAGGTGCACAACCAGCAGAAAAATGAATATGGAGAACTAATGATGGGTTTTTCTGTAGTATTTCAGGCAGCAGTTTGGATTTTTGGAGTGTCCCTTCCACACTCTGTTGTGGCCTCCAGTGCTGCATCCAAGGGGACAGGACAGGGACCATTGACCCCGTTCCCTACTCAGAGGCAACAACCCAGAGTGAGGCACTGCACACCCATCCCAGAGCATGGGAACCAGCCCTTCACTGCCTATGCTAAATCCCAGACCTGTTTATTCTCTAATCCCAGGGCTGGATAGCAGCAAGCAGCTCAGTCTCCATTAGTTGCCCAACAGGATGGGACAATCATCACATGGTGATTTTCACACCTGCTTCCCTCTCCTTTTATTGTTGGGAGGCATAATATTCAAACTAGAAGGATAAGGCAATGCTCTACATCATTTTAGCCATTTCCCTTTGTCTCAGGCAACATTCGATCTTTTTCTCCCCACCTATCTGACATTTTTTCTCTGTTTAATTCCATGTTAATCAGCTGATCAACCCAAGTTTGAAGAAAATTCTAGAAGGTTTCTGAACTTCTCTCCAGAGAAATACCATATCATTTTTCTCAGAATGATTTTTTTTAAATACACTTTTGCATGGCACTCTATAAAACATTGGGTTTAGTCCCTCAGTGTTCCTTGTTTGTTTGTAAAGCCCTTCCTCAGCTTAAAGCACCACAGTTTGTCACATGAATGTACCGAGAACAAAAACACCTCCACGGGGTTCTCAGCACTGCCAGACTTGTTCAGGGCCTTCAGCACGTCCTCAGCCAAGCTGTGCCTCATTTTACTGAGCAGAACGAGAGGTGTAATCACAGAGTCTGCAGTTGCTTCTGGGCTCAGATGAAGAATTTGTCTGTGTTCACTTCTAAACTGCTTTTTTTGGCAGAGTTTAAAATACAGAAATGAGAGTTTTGTGTGTTGACATAGTATGTGTATGTATATATATATTTATATTTAATATATACACAGGTACATGTGTGTTCAGAGCTCCAGGTAGGAGAATTTTAAGCAAATGGAAATAAAGATAAAACAGCGATGCAGAACTTCCATAAAGCAAACAGTGAAAGGGATGGCCTTAAAATATCACACACAGTGTGATATTGGCCTTAAAATATCACACACTTGATTGGACAGGGAAGTTCTGTGTTCCCAAATCCCTCTTTGCAGCCCCTTGTCACACAGATTCTGCTCCATGGGGGAGGCTCTGGGGCAATGGATGTTTGGACAAGTCACTGGGAATTGGCTGTGCTGAAGGATTTGGCAGCCAAAGGCCCCCAGCACCTCACAGTGTGGAGAGCAGGGAGGGAAACTCACCCTGTGCTGGAAGGACAGAGCACAAACCTCGTGTCCTGCCTGGGTCTGACCCCAACACACAAATTTAAAGCATTTTTTCTTTACCCTCCTCAGTGTAGTTTGTTGCCACTCATTGCACTGACCTGGAAAGTCAAGGCCTGACCTTTTTTCTGGAGTCCAAGTGAGAAAGCAGATGAGATACTGGGACAGAGGCAGACTTTTAGCCTCAGAGGCTGGCAAGTGAGGCAGAAGTGCTGTGCCTGAAATCTGTGTTGGGCCATGACCAAGACATCACTTATTCCACAGCCATCCACAGACTGTCATTTCATTTCAGTACTAGAAATGAAGGGTGGTCTGACACGTAAGTCATTAGGAAAAAAAAAAAAAAAAAAGAAAACATTAAATCAATATTCCTAAGCCTCACAAGAAAAGAATGCATTTGAGAGTCAGATTTTTTTCAAGAAGAAAGTCAAGTCCAAATGCTAGTTAGGCCTGTCTGCAGCTGTGAATTGTGCATGTAAAAATATACACTGAGACTTCTTTAAACATGGAGCCAATGTTACAAAGAACTAGATGTAATTTTCCAAACAAAAATGTTATGGTCCCTACCTTAATTTAGCTGATTAGTTTGCATGCTCAGAAGATATTCACACTTCGGGGTAAAAAATTAATTCATTTTAGACATGTAAAATTCTACAATTTCACACCCAGAAAGGGAAGGCTGTATCTTCCAAGGAACAGGGGAGCATGCTTGAAATGATCACCCTAAAATGACAACCAAGGCCTCATATTGGTGCTAATGCTGTTAATTTACTCTTTTAATGGAAAGCTACCAATGTTGGAAATTTGAGGGTTTTTTGAAGACCCCAGTTTATGCAGCCTAAGACTTGTATGTCTGACTGTGAGAAGAACACAACTTATTAATCTATCAAACCATTATCAAACTAACATCATACTTCTTCTACCAAAAATGTTTTCATGTTTTCTCAGCACATGAAGAATTCAAGACAGACCCTTCCATAGACAGTGCTTGTCCTAAATCCATCAATACCCCAGAATTACACCAGAAACACACTTAATCTATTTTTTTCCACTTGTTTTACCACGTTTGTTTAAATATGGTCTCTTGTTGGTTCATCTGTGTCTCAAGTCAAGTGACCTTACTTATGATCTTACAGTTCCTATAAGTTTTCCTCAAAAAGCAGATCTTTCCAGACAGCTGAATATAGTTTACAGGCAAAACAAAATCTCTAATCATTTAGAATTTCTAAATTTGTCTCATGTGATCACCTTTATAAGGAGAGATTATAGCAAAAGAAAAAAAAAATAAACCAACTGCCATCCAAGGCATTTGCTTTTAGCAGGGCCTTGGGTTCCTGCACAAACACGATGAACCCAAAGTCTGCAAAAGGCTAACACAAGAATTCTGCTTCAGATTATGACTGAACGTTAGTGACCTGTACAATGACAAAAATCATTGAACCAGTCAAGGCAATTTGTGATGAAAAATTACAGAGCTGGAACAGAAGCGCGCTCAGAGCGCTGAAGAACCCCAGAGTCATCCTGCTCTCCTCAAAGCAGAACGGGCAAATCTTCCCCCAGCAGCCACGTCAAATCCTCTGCTAGCTCTGCTAAAAAATAAAATATTTAAGTGTCCTCACAAGAAAATCCAACAAATCTCCATCTGAAAAACCCTGCTTGGAAGATCGCAATGTTTGGAGTTGGTAGTTTGGCAGAGTTACAAAATTACATTTCAAAAATCTACTTATTTTTCCAGCGTCAAAGCTCCTTTCTGTGCACGATGACAAAACTGACTCCAGTTTCAAATGCACCTGTCAGAGCTGTCAGCCATCAGCAGCACTCTTTTGTTGTTTGGTTATGCTGCCAGGCTATTCCAGCATGTTTTCACTGAGAGGAGGAGGTGTCATCTGAATATGGCAAAACAAAACTGTGACTCACTCAGCAGAATCAGACAGACCTTACAGTTTGGAGTAAGGCACACAGCCTGTCTGAGACTGCAGACTCCTCCAGACTATCTTTCTGCTTGCACAGCACCAGCACAGAGCTGATCCCTCTGCAGCAAAATAACAAGGTAATCAGAGGAGCCCTGAGCAGGCAGCAGCCCTGTGAATCAGCACTGGCTCCATGCATTGCTACACCAGCCACAATTAACACCCAACCTGCACAACAGAGGTGGCAAAGCAATACTGGAGTTGGCATGGTGTGGCAAATAAAGGAATACATAATATTTATAGAGCAAATGAGGAAGCATGTAATTCCTTTGGATGTGTACGCCAAAATTAAAGCTATCTAAGCATTCACTTATTTTTTTCTTTCACAGATTTTTTTCTTGCTTATAAATTTGTGCCACTGAACCCAGGCATTTTGTACCCTGTGGCAACTCCTGGAAGTTATAACAGTTGAACTAATGAGATCTGTGAAAGCACTCCCTCTTTGAGAGAGGAAATGATTTTTAGTCAAACAGTTGAATGTTTTCCCTACCATCTGCACAACCTTTTGTTAAAACACCTTCTATACCGAGACACCTGATCAAACAGATGGGGGAAGAAAAAAAAGCCTTTGTTAAAGTTTTGGCATCCCGTTTCTTCAATTAGATTCTTCCAATAAGTTTTCAGCAAAACCAGTCATATGGTCCACATATTTTTAATCATAAATCTTTTGCCAAGACGGGGTAAAAGGAAGCAATTCATGGTGCCCTGGGGTGTCTTTATGAGTCTGAAAATACATTAATGCAAGTTATAGAGCCTTAGCATGGTTTGGATCATCCAGTGCCACCCCTGCCATGGGCAGAGACACCTTCCACTATCTCAGGGCACGCCAAGCCCTGTCCAGCCTGGCCTTGGCCCCTTCCAGGGATCCAGGGGCAGCCACAGCTTCTCTGGCACCCTATGCCAGGGCCTCACCACCTTCACAGAGAATTCCTTCCCAATACTCCATCTAACCCTGCCCTCTGTCAGCTGAAGGCCATTCCCCCATGCCCTTGTCAAAAGTCTCTCCCCATCTCTCTTGGGGTTCTTTTGGGCACTGGAAGGTGGTATAACATCTCCATTTTCTTCTCCAGGCTGAATAATCCCATCTCAGCCTGGTTTTATAGCAGAAGTGCTCCTTCCCTTCACTCCAGCATGTGACAGAACTTGGCAACCTCTTCTCCACAGGTCCCCTGCTCCCCACAGCAGCAGTTTCCTGAGTGTGAAACACACTGAATCAAATACAACAAACACTGACTGAAGTACAAGGAAGTGTCAGAGAGGTACCACCTATGCACTAGACTGATCCTTGAAGGCCTGGACAAGCATCTGTTATTTGAAATGTTCAGTGCAGATGTCAGTCCTGGCCAAAGACAACCTCGTGATATATATTTGGGCCAACACAGAAAATCCAAAATAAAACACACAGTCTCTTCATAGTTCCTATTAAGTGCTCAAAATGCAGGTAACTCATGGCATTGCAAAGGAGTGTTTGTTCATAACTAAATGTGTGAAATTCAATGCTGTCAATACTGTAATTGGGATTAGGTGTGTACAGATTATGTTTATAGAGAAAGAGTGTAGCAGAATTATTTTTTTTCTCTTGCCCTGAAAAAGATCAACACCTCAAAAAAAACCCCTAAATGTCATTTCTTTGCTAAGAAATGGATTGCCAAGCAGCTTGGCATAGCTGCCAGCCCCTGTACCAGGCTGGGCAGCGGGGTCAGGCAGTATTGGCAGTAGGGACTGCCTGCCCCAGATGGCTGCACCGAGCTGGGGTCCAGGTGCCAGCAGAGAACTGAGCACATCAAAATCACAGCCCTGCTTCGTTTCCCCAAACAATTACGCTTTTAAAAACTCAACCAAAAGGAGTGTCAGACCAGGAACTCCTGAACTCTATTGGGGTTGGAAAGGAAGCCCAGCGAGCAAGGGCAGCATCGGGCACATCAGGCAGCCTCCTCCTCCTGGTGCATGGAGTTCATTCCCCACGGAGCCCATTCCCTTGGCACAGCCCCTTCCCTGGAGTGGCACACAGGGCCATTTATGGGGGAAAAGCCTGGCAGATGCAAGAGTCAAGTGCCAAGAGTCTGGATGCTTTTTCTCCTCAGCACTGCCAGCAGTGGCATCTGGTTGCATGGCTGGCTCCTCGCTCAGCACCCACGGGGGGGCCCTGGCCTGAACTCTACCAGGCTCTGGTGGGTCAGTCTGTCTCTGAACAGCCACCAAAAATCCTCTCTCCCAACTTGCCCTTTCACTCTCAAAGGGGAAGAGGACAAAGACAGGATTTTGTCCAAACACACTCCCCCATATCCTGTCTGTGCTCTGCCCAGCGCCTCGCCTGGCTCCGCGCGCTCTCAGGCCCTCAGCAGGCCCGTGCTGAGGCGGGACAGTTTAGCATCGAGTTTTCCTAATTAAATTCACTCTGGCTTCAGGTCGGACAGGAATGTGAAGATTGTTGTGTGTCAGGATGGAGACAGCCTGCCAGCAGCCAGGGCAGAGATAGGCACAGGGCTGTGTCACGTTTACCTCAGCCTACACATCGTGCACAGGCCGGGTCTGCAGCTCAGCGTTTGCATGGCTAACTACGAGCCTTATGTACATTTACACATTCATTTATGCTGCCAGATTTTTGTATATTCAAAATATATGGTGCTGCATGTTTTCTGGAAACTCGAGTTCCTCACTCTAAGGTATTTGGGATCTCACTGTGGAATCCAAAGGCTCGTTAACATTTCAGAATTAGACACCTTATTGGAAACAGCACACAGTTGTAAAACAAACAAAAAAAAAGGCATGAAATCTGCATTTTTTTTCTTCCCTTTACCTCCACCATATCATTTATCATAATATAAAGCCTAAACTGCTCTTCATGACATGTTAGTCATTCCAACACAGACAGCAAAGCTGGCTGTTCCCATTGATTCCCCTTGCTTTGAAATGTATATTCTAAAAGCAAATTTCAACTTCCGCCTTATGAAGAAAGTTATCCATAGAAAATAAAAGTAGCTCTTAACACACTTCTGTACTGCACTTATTTCTTCAATTTTTTTTTATATTACCGTTTTTCACTGGATTCATAACTCAGTAATCTCAGAAGTGTCTCTCGAACTGTCTACACTGCTGGGGACCTCCAAGAGCAAATGTAGGGATCATGTTTGAAGTGCAGGAAGCACAGAAGGGCTCGCACTGCAGCGCACGTAGATTCATGTGTGGGAATGATTATCCTCAGCTTTTCAGTTCTTTGATGCATTGTGTGAAAGATACCCACAAATCTTAACCAAAAGTTTCCTACATTAAAAGCACAGCCAAGCAGAGGAGCCTGGTCTTCTGGCTGCGGAGTTTTGCCTGAATATATCCCCATGTGAATACCCTGCTTTGAATGATGTAACATGAAAGGATTGTCTGCATTGTGCAGAAATTCTGTTTCCCATTACTCATACTTGTAAATGTATCTGTTCTACAGCTCCCTAAGAAATGAACAAGCCTTAGCATCAGAAATATTCCTAACACATTTTTAGGCAAAACAGAACCAGCTAGCTGTTCCAAGATATTAAGCAATTCTTTCATGCTTTGCAATGCTTCAGAGTCTCAACATAACATTTGGATGCATTTATGCAATTTCTGAGATTCCCTACACGGGTACTGTTGGGTCTTTTCCCACTCTGACAAGAGCTTTTCCTCAGAAGCCTGATAAACTGCACTGCTGACAGCTACACAGGGGTGGAAACAGGCAAGAGCCTCAGATGTTGGAACAAGAAAGTATTCCAGCATTTTTAGCACCTGGGACTCTTGCTTAGCAAACATCCCCACCCCAGCTGTGGTATGGAAAAACTACAATCTCTGTACGTATTTTACAAAATATAAAAGATGGACAAATAAAATTAAGATTAAAAAAATACACTTTTACCGAAGTGTAACTTAGTGCTTAGACTCAGTTTGATCTCTGAGCAGCATCACTGCTGCCTTCAGGGGACTGATTTGATTGAGAGATGATGTGGGACCCCTACACTGAACTCAGCTTAGGTGAAAAAATACAACTGTGCATGAAATTTTGTCAAATTCAGTTAAAAAAAAAAAAACAAAACCCACAACAGGATCCTGTCTGTACTTTCATGTCTACAATAGAAGCTTTTGCTACCTGAGAATGTCAGGCAGAAGCAGGCGATTTTTACATTACATTTTTATGTTCACCAAAGTACCACACGCAATCTTAAGAAAACTACAATACTCACAGACACTGCCTTGTCTTAGACCTGATCTACTTCAAATCCAGCTTTTTAAAAAGGATTATAAGGAAGGAGTTATGATGGTAAATCTCCAAATCACTATAGACTAAGCAATTCTTCCTGAATGGCTCCTTTGGGCCTTTCTGCTGAGAGCAACAGGGCTCCAGAGAGCTGCAGCTCTCTTGGATCTCACAGACCTCCCAGCTCCTTTGTGCCTCCCAAAGCTGGCAAGAATTGGCACAAAGGAAAGATGATGACAAAGATCTTCCCCAACAATGAGGTGGGGGATTAGACATTGCGACTGCAGTGGGGCAATCTGGAAAAATCTAACCACGAGGCAGCAATTTCTTCACTTGATGGAAGATTTCAACACCGGGTTCACGTCAGTGAGGGAAGAGAAATCTTTGCGCTCCTCTCCTTTGCAATGGATCTGTATTAAAATCTCCAGATGTGATTGATGGCAGATCCTCTTTGATAAACATGGGATTTCACTTGTACACTGCAGTTCCTCACATGCACAGGGTTGTGTTTCCTTTTAATCCTTAGGAAAGTGGGAGGGTTGAACCCTTATCTTCCTGTTTATCTCACCAATGTTCATCCTCCTAGCAACGGGGCAAAACTTCCCTCATTTCTTGATCAATAAAACAGCACCTGCTCTTTCCTGCCTGTGAGATTGCTATTTTGGAGCATTCATGATTTTTCCTGCCTGCAACAACTCCTCTACTTGTTGTCTATTTGAGTCCAGACTTAAAGTAATTTGTAATGAATCCTGGAAAGTGTCCTAAGCTGCTTGTGCAGCAATAACTCAGGACAGAAAGCAGAGTTTAAGGATTTCTGCCCTGCTCCACCTCACATCAAGCAAAAGCAAAGTCACCTTCACTCCTGTGCTGTGTGAGGAGGGATAAGGCAAGTATATAACATCTTCCTAGATTTCATCAACCTAAGCAGGAGAAAGGGAGGCCTAAGGCTGCCTGAAGGTTATCACCACACTTCAACACCTCTCTCCTCTCTGCAGACACTCCAGCACCACAGGGATGAAAAGGGAGCTGAGAGCACCTGGTGAAATGAGGCAGTGCTGGACTTGCACTTATCCCCACGAGCAGCACGGCCTGGGAGTGGCTCCCAGGGAGTCTCTCCATCAAACTCACATTGAGTTTGCAGATGGATCATTTATTCTCCACACATGACTCACTGCAGACCTGAGCTGAGCGTCTGACACCTCTGCCAGCAGATTGAAGAGGACTGAGGCAGGCTGTAACACACCAAGGGACTTAGCAGGAAAACCCTGAACATATGGGCTCGAGGAGAGGCCAGAGTGATCTGCTCTTGCACCACAAAAGCTGCACATCTCACAGCACATGAACATTTTTTTATAAAGCTGTAGCATACCATGGCAACATGACTAAAAGAAGCTTTGGTGACCTCTAAGACACACTGTCATGATAGGGAACATTGGAAGAGTAGAGATAAAGGACCAAGAAGAGGAAAAAAGCCAAGAAGACCATTCTTCTGACTTTCAAAGATGATATGCAGCTTCTCCTGTCAATGCTGCAGAAAAGGACATACTCTGCTTGGTTTGTAGGAGGAAAGGCAGCCACAGAGCCTTCAACACAGTTAGGTCCAAATGGCATCAAAACCCATGAAGCCCAAATACTGGAATAAACCAAAAAGACATGGTTTCTCCCCTGCTGCCCTTGTCAATTTACACACTATCTTCTAAATTTCTCCACTGGATTTCCTCTTCTATGTACTTTTCTAAAATTTTTGCTTGTAGCTCCTTTCCAGTAGCAGTAGTTTATCATTAAACAGGGGCTGGCAACTGTTGGGAGCTTGGTTTCCTCCACGTTTTCCACGGCAGTTGTGTTTTTATTTTAACTGGAAGCAGCAAGATGGTTATAACCGGAACATCCACAGTAAAAGGGGGTCACACTAAACATGCCAGACCTGTCTGGGCAGGTCTAATTTAAACACCAGCCTTTTAAGAACGGGACTGTCTTTGAATGAGATTTCTTTGTACTACTGAAGACAGCACACACCCTTTTCCTGCTGCTTGATTAAACAGCACTTGCCCAATGAATAGATCTTGATCAGGAATAGAAAATGCATGGAGCTGTCCTGGGGAAAATGTGCTATATCCTTTCCCAGACTCACCTGTGGGAAGACATGTACAGCTATATTGAACACACAGGCCTTTCAAATCAGTCCTCTTGCATCTGGACCTCTGCTCTGTCAGCTGTCTGTGCCTTTAAAGTATTCCCTTTATGCATTTGAACATCATAAAGCATTAATGGCAGTGGAAGTGTCTCACAGGAAAGCTGTACTTTCAGATTTGGCTTCGCCTCTGGAGGGCAAACACCAACCAAGACATGAACTGTTTCATGGTTGTAGCCCAAAATCCCTCATCAATATCACAGCAGAAGGCCTGAAGTGCACATCTCACTGCTCTTGCAGGAGTGGATCCTCCCTTGCTAAAAATAACTCTGACTTTACTGCAGAACAGTCATCCTTTGCCTTGTTCCACTCACCCAGAATCACACATGCCAAGGACAGTGAGGCAGGAAAGTGCCAAGCAGGAGCTGGTGCTCACATGCAAGGTGAATACCAAAAACTTGCACTACTGGGCTTTACTTTTTCCTGTTTCAGGGACTTTGGCTTCTGCAAATGAACCAAGTTCATGTGAAGCAGGCACAAACTCCACACCATAAACACATTCTCATTAGATTTCTAGAATAGCAAGGGATAACAGAAAATTTCACTCCATCAGAGCAAGAAAATGTGCTGCCTAGAACACATAGCTGGATTAACTCTGCTGTCTGCTCCAGTTTTCCTGAGTTATCTTGGGGAAATCTTCTATTTCCCATAGAAATGAGCATGAGCTGTCGGGTGTTGCAGCTCCCACTAATTTCGAGACTTTGCTGCTTCAACACATTTCAAAAGTTCACACCTCAGCCTCGTTGCTGTAAAATGGAAAGAACAGCATCTCTTGACCTCACAATAATACCATGAGGATAAACATGTCCAAGGTTTTAAACCTCTGGAGTGTTATTACATGGACAGCAGCGAGGTCAGGCTGGCCCCCATCTCCAGGGGTGACTCACTGCTAGGAGAAGGTGCTTGCATTCATTTGGAAGGACAACAAGGCATGACTCAATGGATCAAAGCAATTTATCAGCAGTGAAATCAGCACCTAATGTTAAATTCTGAACTCCTTTCTGCCAGTTCATTTGCATATTAGAGCTTTACATGGTTGGTATTAGCTGAAACTAGACCCACTTGACAGGCAGAATGGTTAATTATGTGATTATGAAATTTCTGCAGTGGCTCTGGTAAACATTGTACAAAATGGAAATTATTTTTGCAACTTTTTTTTTTTTTTTAGCATTGTAGTGTATTTGTTCTCTCTATTTTTTGAAGGCTTCAAGAGAGAATTTTGGGAGGCACTCCTCCACCATTCTTTCTCCCTCCACGCACTCGGCTCTCAAGGGGGTAGAGGACAAAGCTTGACCATGCTGTTAGAGAGAGGATTTTAACTACTCCTCAAAAATTTATATTGTGCTATATAAGAATCCACCTGGCTCTTTGGATGGCAAAGAGGGATCATTCTGCAAAAAAGAATTCTTTACAGCACTTCATCCAGCTTAGCCCTTGTCTCCTGGTGCTTAGACAAACAGTTTTTGGTTTATGTAAATAGTTGGTGGATCAAATTTCCCTGGCTGGCACACCCAGCCAGCCTGAATCACCCAGGGAAACATAAAGACAGTCACCTTTTATGCAGTGCTTTTTCACCAAAGTACACAGGAGTTGCTACCTTACCCTTTCCCCACCAGCAAAGAGATTTTTCATTCTGAAAGAACTTTTCTGTGGATCAACCCACTGAGTAATGCCTGGTAAAGTTTGATCTGGTTAAGAGGAAGAACACTGGGTGTGAAACAAAGCAAAATAAATGCTCTAAATGAGCCTTGACTTCTGGACTTCCATGTGGTTGGTCATCTGCTCTCCCTGTAGCCTCCTGACATGCCCTGAGTGCAGGACAGGAGGATTAAGGCAGCTGCAAAAGTCATGGAGAAAAACTTGGATGAGGCCCAGGAGTTCACCCACACGGGCTTGTCAGCTGCCATTAGTTGGGTCTGTCTTTCTGGAAAGATCAATTCAAGGCAAAGCCAGCTGGGTCAAGGGTAGTTACACCTCTCCAGTGAAATATCATGGATCAGGAAGCAGCCCTGTCGCCCCTCTCCACCCATTCTTGGCTGTCCTGTACTGCAAAGTTCCCCACAGTTATTGGGACAGCAAAGCCCAACACACCTGATGTTTGGCCATAGCTCAGCTGTGCTTCCCTCCTCCAGGAGCCAAGAGATCCATCCTTCTCCCTGTCTGAACCTGGAAGGAAACTGTCTGCTGAGGCTGTTGGTCACTGCTGCAGCCACGGTGCAAAGCTGGAAGGAGATGCAGATCTGCTGCTGATGCTTTTCAAAACCTCAGAAACCATTTCTAAATCAGACCCTTGTTTTAAAGCTCAAAGCTGAAACGGGATGGAGGAACGATTTTTGGATGTTTCTTTCGCATTGTGATGTCTCAGAAAGCCTCAGCTCTAGTTTTAATAATCAATTAGCCCCTCTGCACTCAGTCTGCCACATTTTAGCTACCAGCAAGCAATCCCAGACTGAGACTGGCCAAGAGCTCCCAGAGATCACACCACTCTCCATCCCAATTCCTCTGGACCCCTGCCCACATCCCAGTGAGACCCTCAATCCCACCTCCAGCCCAACCTCCGCCTCTCAACTGCTGCAGGACTTTAAAAGGACTCTGAAGAACAAAGCACTGAGGTCTGAATTCTCTATGGAAACATAAATGTAATCCCTGCTACGTCAGCAACTCACCTAAACTTTCCAACCATCACACACAAAACGCTCGAAAAGCCAAACCCAAGCACTGGTTTCATTGATGAAACAGAGGGAAATTGGAGTTGCTGGAGTTATTCCTACTCATTGGCCATTAGAAACGTGAAATGCTTTGTAAGGCTTTGATTGATTGCTGGAGAACAATTCCATTGTCGGGCCAACTCACTTCAGAGCAGAGTGTATAGACTGAAATCTTTTCTGTTTGTTTAAACTCTTTATATATGAAATTCTTACATAGTTGTGGTTAAACAGTTGTAAATATATGTGCATTTCCAACCGTGGAACTATATCTGTTCCATCGCTCTTCTAATGCTTTAACTTTGCACAATTCCTCATTTTTTTTTATGTGAGGTGTAATTATATTGATTTGTCTCAAGAGTCTTCGAATTCTTTTACTTCATTAATTTTGTTGCTGTATTACTCAGACTGTCACAGTGCTTGTTAGCAATGTGGAGTATGAAATGGGATGTGTAAATCACATAAATCACTGCAATATTTTACTCTTTGCTGAAGGTGCAAGTCACAGCACTCTCTACGCAATTTCTAGGAGGTATCTTGGCACTATTATGCTTTGAAACATTGTGATAACCAGAAAAACAAAGCTCCTAAACCTCAATAATTTAAAAAAACAAACAAACAACAACAACAACAACAACAAAAAAAAAAAAAAAGGGGGGGGGAAAGAGGAATCAAAATAAGAAAGAAGAAAAACATCTCTGGGTGGATCTTAACTACAAAGCCATTGGTGACACATGAAAAAATAGTGAGAAATGGAAAAAATGGTGAGAAAAGAGAAGTGCTCACCAGGGGAAAAGTGTAAGGAGAAGGTGGCACCAGGTGGGCAGGGGCCTGGGCAAGTGCCCACAGCTGCTGGGCAGCTCAGGGCAGAGCTGCTGGTGTGGTGCTCCCTGTGGGAGTTGGCACAGGCTGGAAATTAACTGATGTGATACATAAATCCTCAGCAAAACTGACTGCACACACCCAGCTGAAAAATGTAAGTAAACAATAATTCCTGTCCTTTTTATATCTATTGCTTCAAGCTGGAGCATGCTTTAATCCTTCATTTTATTTGATATCATTTACCTTATCCAAGGCATATAAAAGGATACGTTCTCCTTCTCAGACTGCCTTCAACTTTCTATGAAACTGGCTTTAAGTAGGCCAATATTTGTACAGCAGATAATACCTAAAAGGGGCTCCCCTGTCTAGATAGGCAGAGAAAATTCCCTTTTTAGGCCTTCAGCATAGAAAAAAAGCATAGTATGCTTAGAGAGGCACGGTCTGGCTTCAGCCAGGTATTTGATATTCCTTGCATGTGCCCCTCATGTCAGAAAACGGAGGACTAGGTGCCAGAAGTCACTCACTTTTCAGATGTGACATGTCTAGAAACGCCCCCATCTTTGAACAGAGACAATCAACAGCATTTCCCTCTTGTAGAGCTTTCATACAGTTGTGAGAAATACAGGGTTATAAAGCCCCCCATGCCTCAAACAAGAATAGAGGGACTGACAGGGAACAGAAAAGTGGTGGAAAATAGGAAAAGTAGTTAAACAAACGAGCCTGGAGAACTGGGTGCCGTGCCTGACTCCACCTCAGGTGCTTTGTTTGGCCTTTGGCAAGTCACTTATCTCCTCTGTTTCCTTAATGTTTTTATGGAAACTCACAGTTAGAATTATGTGCTTGTACAAGTTAGAGACCAGCACTGAGGGCAGCAAAAGCATCTTTGAGTTACAGAAGAAAGAAAAGCAGGGGATGAAATGATGGGATTGAAGACTGAAGGGTGAGAAGCCTCAGCTCTTGCTCTCAGTGTCTGACATTGCTCCTTTATCACCAAGTCATCGACAGAAGCCTGGACTGCTCTGCCTCTAAGGGCCTTATTTTATCTTCTCACCTGCACAGGGAGGATTTCTCATCTGGGCAGTTTGCATAACCATGCCTCATCCCAACCATCGTGTGACACTGCCCAGCTGGCACCTCTCCCTCTCTGTGCAGTTATCACCACCTTATCTCGACTTGGCCCTCATTTTCTGCTTTTGCTTCCTGCAGGCTGAGTTGGGATATGCTTTAAATCAATATCCCTCCAGTTATTCCCTGAACATTGTTATCCCAGGGAACACCGTGCTGCAATGCGAGATTCACCTCTGATTGTGATCTTTGTTAGCAATAGTGTTATATATATTCAAATAAAACCTACATGTACGGCTGCAGGATGCACAGCAGCTGTTTTAAGTACTTTAAGGCCTTTAATAAATTCATACTTCATAAATATTTTCATGCCCCAGAATGAATCCATAATATCTGGTTTCTTTCATCACAGCAGTATTCAAGTTGCTGAAATTGTTAGTCTCAGTTGCTGATTTTTTTTCTCCAGTCTTATTAAACCACAAAAACTTGTATACACCCAAAAAACCCAATTGCCTGTGGAATGGAAGAAGACTTTAGACTTCAACCAGCCTACTTTTAGCTGATCTAAAACCCCAATGCAAGTGACATTGCAAAAAGTTCCACTTTAACAGAAGAGATTATCACTGATTTAGTGCTGCACACACAGCTGGAAAGATGTGCTGCCTCCTGAGCACTGCAGAAATAACTTTTATCATTAAATAATCCTGCAAGAGATCCAGTGCTCTGCTTGAGTCAGTTTCAGGAGATCCTACTCTAACTCCTCAACATCCATTTGGCCAATTCCAATCCTGTGATGAGGCAGAATGTCTCACCTCTTTGCAGTGATTCTGATGGAAGTATTGATAAGCCATTTCAGAGGAAAAAAGATGGAAGTACTAATTAATTTTAAAATAATGTTTTCTAGAGAAAAGCAACGTGGTGCTGTACCTTTTAGGATCAGAGGGCTGGATACAATGAAGTACCAGACATGACAATTAATGAAAAGCAGGAAAGTGTCTTTGTGATGCCTAAATCTGAAATCAACCCTGCCTTTAATCAATCTAAACCCAGTAGTGGAGATATCTCAGGGAACACAGCTCTGGCCATAGAAAATATGGAAGGGAGAAAGCAAGAGAAAGGTATTTCTCAAGACAAGACATTAATAACTACAAATTATACATGGACTGAAAGGACTCTCACTGTCCAAACAGATACCACAACCCTGCATATCTATAACTACAACCAGTGAAAAGAACACACTGTTTTTTACCAGTGTGAACAGAGATCTGTAAAACCTTGGTGTGCAGGCAGCCACCACCATCCTGCTTTAGACATGGGGAATTTTTTCATGGCTGCATTGGTCCAAGGTCCCTGTTTGTAGGGGAACTCATCCACCTTTCAGGGCTTTCCCCAAGAGCCTCCTGCCCTCCACACAGGTGAGACAAAGGGATCTGCTGCACGCATTTCTGTAATTATTGCGCTGCCGTGGGGTGAAAAGTCTATTCAATGGGAAGGTCTGTGCTCCAATGTTTGAGTTGGACAAGGTCTGGGTGCAGGCACTGGAACCTCCTTGAGCTTGAGGAGCATCTCAGCAGCAGGGAGAGCAA
Organism: Illadopsis cleaveri; assembly: GCA_013399915.1. Taxonomy (NCBI): domain Eukaryota; kingdom Metazoa; phylum Chordata; class Aves; order Passeriformes; family Timaliidae; genus Illadopsis; species Illadopsis cleaveri. Next base: position 190,754 of record VXBB01023173.1, read on the forward strand.
ACAATCTGCTATGAGAGCACTTAATGCTGTCTAACAATGTTTGTGTGTGTCTGCAGAGATAAAAAACCACTTCATGCTGCTGCTGAATGACTTCTTTCTCCCTCCCTATTTGGATTTACTCCAAAGCCAGGATTATAACTGCTCTTTGCTAAGCAACAAATGTTAACTATTGCTACTTCATCAAAATCCTGCACCAATGCATTTAACCAGTTTATCAGCCAGCAAGATGATATTTTCATATTTGCTAGCCTGGAGCTCCACTAAAATTAAGATCAACTGAGCACAGATATAACAATTATCAATTTTCATTCTTGAATAACAGCTTGAAATTGCCTTCAGGAAAAAGGAGGGTCCTTTGCTTTGGATTAAAAAAAATAAAAATTTAGATATAAAATTAACTACTTTTTCTTCCTCAGGCTAAACATGCGGTTAAGCTCACTAAAATTATTCAACAGCTTTACAGGTTGCATCCCTATTTGCTTTAGCTTTTAGGTTGATAAATGAGTAAGTGAAAAAAAGCTGTCAGGTAGATTACACGGTGCTACCAGCCTGCACTTTTATCCATCCCCACACTGAGTTATTTCCTGCAGCCAGCTGAAACTGGGGAAGTTTTGAAACACCTCTGACAAAATTTCTCCAAAATTGCCAAGTCTGGTTGGATATCAAACATTTGAGCCCAGAGTTCTGTGCACTGTGGGTCACGGTGGAATATCTTCTGTGTCAAAGCAGTTTAATGCCAACTGAAGAGACAATAGTTTTACCTAAACAGCTTGATAAAAATGGAAATATTATAAGATTTGTTATTATGCTCAGAGAAATTTAAAAGTTTTGATCACATGAAATTACTGGTAAACTTAGAGGTAGACAAAAACTCCTTCAAGCTTCTTTTGTTTCCATGAGCCTGGCACAAATATCAGGAGGATCTGGTGGCTCCATCTTCCCCAATCCCCAAGCAAACAGAACAAATCTTTTATGTACTCTTTATAAGACAGCTCCCAAAGGCAAAAAATTAACTACTAGAAGAAAAAACAAAATAATGGCATTTCTCCCCCTCTTCCTGCTATTTTTTAAATTGAAAAGTGCCAGATGATTGATTGATTTCTTTGGATGCAGAAAGAGTTTTCTTCTGTCATTGGAGAAAACAACACTGTTGGGTTTTTTGAAATTTATTTTTCCTCCTTGAAGATTTTTCCACTGAACATACCTGGCATTGTTTTAGTGGATCCTACCAACCACAGTGGCAACTGAAATAATGTCATGTCTGGATTGCTCAAAGCCGCACAAAGATTAAAGCAGCCCAGTCCTACCTTGCTCAACCTGCAAAGATTGCAAACTCCTTCTTTAAGGCACGTGTGGTGAGGCATTGCAAGGGACCGTGTATCCCAGGAAAAGGTCAAAGGCACTGATATCCTGTTGAGCAACATTTTCTATGACTGAGACAAATGTAGCATCAGATCAAAAGGGAGGAGGCTGAGTGAAGGATCAGCTTGCTATCAATTTGAAGACACAAGAGAGACAAAGCCATTCCATCAAGAAAAATTAACCCACATAGATAAGAGAGAGATGGTGAAATGGCTTCAAGATATGTTGATAAAACTACTTCATCAAAGTGGTAGATTGCCTGTGAAATGAAATCTCTTAGTGAATTTGGACAGCTTTTTTTTCCCCCCCCCAGTGAAAATTTCCCTATTAAATTGTAGCATTTGTAATTTCCAGACTTCCATTTTTATGGCTTTTTCTTTTGGTAACAGATCATCTTTGTGAAGTTTGAGTTTTAAACAGCCGAAGTTGAAACAACACCATAAAGCATTTTAAATACATCAAAATAACTGCTTTCAGGGTTTTTGCTTTTAACTTACAGCAATTCACATTTTCCACTTTTTCCCCCCAGCCAAACCCAGAAACAGCTCCTAATTTAATTGTCCTGCCCAGCTTTCCCCACTGCAGCGGTGCACGGACACTGCAGGCAGGCACCAGCTCTGCTGGTTCACCTTTGTGCCCATGGAAGACACAACCACACACCTGTAAAGAACCTTCACAGGGAAGGAGAAGCTTTCCCACAGGCAGCCACCGCAGGAACCCGTGCCCTGAGATTTCAGCTTGGTTGCAAACTGAGACTCGCCGTGTTTTGCAGGTGGGAGACAACCAAAAAGCAAAAATTCCATTTCTTACGGATACTAAACTCTGGGTACTGACAGAAACCCAGGATGTCCTCATCCTCATCCAAACCCTGTTTGTCTTGGCAGCTACAGCCCAGGCTGGGCTCGATGGCAGAGGGCAGTTTCCTTCCCTGCAATGTTCCAAACGAATTTTGTGCTGATTAAGCCGCACGGGTGAGATTAATTCCACTGTATTTGAGTAGAAGAATGAGTGGCACCTTCGGGAAGGTTATTCACAAGGGGAGCTGTTAGGCTGAAGCCCAGCAGGGCTTTTCCCCTTCTACTCCACTTAATCAATAGATCAGGGCAGTAATTACAGCCACCATCAGCAGCTGCTCGGTGCCATTGAGAGCCACTGTCCTGCTGGGCACCGAACGGGCTCTGGGATTGCAATTAACACACCACCAACAGCCCTGCCACAGCAACCAGCCATGAGCCACTCAGAAAGGTTCATTTTCACAGCCTCAAAGACAAGATGCAGTAAAACAATAGTGTCTCCTTGCGAAAAAAAAAAAAAAAAAATTAATTGGGAATCTCTCTTGAAGGAGAACAATACCACCTTCGCCTCCGTTTGTCCCTGCTGGGAGTTCTCAAAGGTTTTGTGGTGGTGACAACATTAAGGAGCTGTCTGGATAAATCTCCAAGTCTTTACACCTGTTATGGGATGCCTGAGATAACCACAAGAGGTTCAGGTAGTATCTAATCCATGATTCCTCCCTGGCTTATTCTGCCATAGCAAGAGGTGTGCACCCCACAGATGGATGCCTCCCATCCCCAGTTTTAGTAGGAATTAGTCAACCAAATGTTTGGCTCCAATGAACACCTCGACCAGAGGAGATCAGTGCAGAACAGCTACACAATTCAGTTGCAAAGGAGAGTCTTCCAATAACAGCAATTTCCCAGGAACTTTCAAACATTTATTGTGTCCCTGAGTCTTCTGTGTCTGGGGACACAGACACGCTCAAGCTTTTGTAGGTTAATGTAAACAGTGCATGGAGTTGAGCACAGCATTAGGATTCAGGCCCCTCTAGCTAACCTGCAAATGGAGGGGAAGTTCAGGATCACTGGCACATAATTGTGGAGTTGGGGGAGCCAGCCCCACATCTGACTTTTCCCTCGGTTCGGATTTCCCTGCATATAGAAAGAGTGGGTGGATATGGCAAGACATGCACTACTTCCATATCAGCTGATGTCACATCTGAATGCAATTCTAGATTTACTATTACAACTCTTCCTTCATCTAGGCAATAACTACCTGCCTGCTAAAAGGCATCAGATTCTTTTATTGTTAAAATGAAACCGGACCTGGTGCCCTGGGGCAACTGATTTCAATCTCCAAGTTCATATGGTTTTTCTTGCTGACAAGACTGGTTTGAAGGGGAGCCAAAATGCCAGCAGCAGTTGCCCTTGCTAAGGAGAACCTTGAAAGACATTCTGAGGGTTGTTAATAGAGTTACACACACACAGTTTTCTGCAACAAATCCTGGATTATAATTAGTTCCCCCAATATTGCACATGGGATGAGGAGGATACAGGAGGCAGTTTGTGCCCTACTGTGGAGGGGAGATGAACTCTTGAGTTTGCAGGACATCAATCAAAAAAAAGTCAGGAGCTGCACTGAGCTGCCAACATCCCTCAAGTGCAGGAGGTACTGACTGATCATCTACAGGTGCAAGGACCAGATTTTCACATGGTCGAAGGGCTCCTGCACAAAAGCAATGAAAACTTCATGCATTTTGTTTGTGTATGACCAGTTTTTCAAATATCAGGCCTGATGTTTTTGGGATAAACATCATCCAGGCAAGTCACCAATCCTAAACTGACAGAAAAGCTGGAAATGATGTTATTCAAGATGTTTAGGCCATTTCAGAGTAATGGTGTTGCACTGTGGGTGTTCCTATAGCTGTTTCAACACACTTCTACACTGCCATGTGACATCCTCTAATAACACAGTTGCCATGTGACATTCTCTAATCTGCTGTGGATTAGGCACAATTATAAATTATTCAGATACCAGACGTGATCCAGGAGGAGCATCCCCCTTTGCTCACCTCCTCAGCTTTCCCTGCATTCCATGGAACTGTTCTCTGTGAGTCTCGGCAGTTTTCCTAAAGAAATTTCATACCATGCTTACCATAATTCAGGCTTATATTTGAGATCTGGATTCTCCTCAAGGTAGATTGCAGTTATTATTTTTTTTTTCCTTACTACTAAACTGCTGCATTTGCAGCACTTTCTAGGCAGGGGTTTACTATGGTTTGTCTGTGCTAAGGAGTTGCTCTGAATAATTGCACCAAACAGTTCCAGTTTTTCTGGACTTGCTGCATTTTTCTACATTTTGCAAACACTTTAGAGGGGAAAAAAAATAAAAAAAAATAAAAAAAATAAAAAAGGGCACTGTTGAAACCCTTGGGCTGCTGGGCAGCTCCAGGAGCTCCAGGTCCATGGCACCTCTGGGGGATTGTCTCTGTCCCCCCCAACAGGCTTCACCCATTGTCCTCTCCTGCTGGGGACAGGAACTCTCAGAGATGTGACTTCCTTGGCCACCCATAGCTAAAAGAAATTTCAGCTATTTTGGCTCCAGAATGGATCCAGCTTCAAGGAAACATAAGCCAAGATGACTCCATGGTTTCCATTCCCAACCTCTGCTCTGTCAGTGCTGTTTTTTCTGTGAGAGCAGAAGGCTGCACTGCCCTTCCTGGCCAAACAGCCCTCAGGGCCCTCCAGCAGCTCCTTGAGAAGTTTGTCCTCCCCAGTCACACAACTGGAGAGAAATCCTGAGCCAAAGGCAGGCAGGCAGGCATATTCCTTCAAAGCTTCCATATTCATTTCCAGGCCTCAGTATAAGAACCTATTTATTATCACTTTTTCCTTTAAAATAGGCTATCATTTTTGACAAGGAAGCTCTGATCTAACAATGTCTCATCACTGGAAAAAAAATAGGTATTTAGAAAGCAATGATGTAAAAAAAGGGATCAAATCAAAAGGCAGATCACCCTTATCCTCAGATTTACCATATCTGGAGAAAAATCTTGGATGTGATTGTTTCACAGTTGGTTCTTGATTTAAATTTGAACCTCTTTTTTACTCTTATAT
>VXBB01023173.1:215570-230365 GCA_013399915.1 Illadopsis cleaveri
AAAAAAAAAAAAAAAAAAAGAGACAAGGAACAGGTTCTTGGTGGCCTGAATTTTATTCTTGTGAAAACAGAGGTCGTTCCAAGCAAAGGCAGCAGCGACAGGTTGTGGTTTTAGCAGAAATCTGGAATGACTGCTGGCTAATGTTATATATCTGTGGAATTTGGTGGGATACCAGTAGTGGGATGTTCATGTTCAAAACCCTCACTCAGCCCCAATGTCCCCTCACAGGTCGGAGCTTTCCTACAAATCCTAAACCCCCTCTGCACAAGGAGCTGTTCTGTTTATCAAATCTGCCCTATCAACACACTCATTTTTTCCCCTCATTATCTGCACAGAGCCCGGCTGCCGGGCAGTTGACATCCGGCCTGAAACGATGACACATTAAAGGGATTAATCTCCCATAATTGGAAAAGGCTTCCAGAGAAAACAAGAGGTGTATGAGGAGCACCTCCCCGTCCCGGCTGTGCAGATGTCACCACGTTCATCCCTCAGCCCTCCTTCCACAGTTGGAAAGAGGGAGAAAATTCCCTGTTTTTCCAACAGCTCCTGCCATGCCTGTGCAGAGATCTGTGCTAGGAGCACATCCTGATCATCAAAACTTTTCTCTCCAACTGCACCACGTTTTACAAGGCAAACCAAAAAAAAAAAAAAAATCTGAGTAGTTTTTAGCCTTTGCACATGTGCAAAATGCCTCGGTAGTATTGGCTGAAGAATCAATGCCAGAAACACACACAAATCCACCAAATTTTAATTGTGGATTTGCCCTCTCAGCTGCAAAATTATCAGCACACCAGGAAACAAGACACTACAAAACAAAAATAAAGATCTGGACCTTATTTGTACCTGCCAGAGGACTCGAGGAAGGAGGTTGACCAACCAAGAAAATTAACATTTGTTTCTGATAGGGATCTATGCAAAGCAACAGGGTTTTAATTTAGGGCTCTTTTCATCAGAATGATAACAGCTGTCATCTACTGGGTGAGCACAGTAATTACTGAATCTCCTCGGTGGAAAATGAATACCCAACGTTTCATTTACACAATAATATCTCAATCGGCAGCGCCAGAGACAGCGAGCGACATTCCCACAGAAGGGCTGACACACATCCCACCTCTGAATTCCTGCAATTCCGCAGCCAGTTCCCCCAAAAACCTCAACAGTTTTTAAGTTCCTTCCAAAAAAAATCCAGAAGAGTTTATGACAGTTTTTACAACCCTAAATCTTCAAAATTCAGCCTGATTTATCATATTCTTTCATTAGTTAGTAGAAATAAAAAGTTTTTTTAAGTAGCAGGAATATCCTTTTCATGTACAATTTTAGCTTCTTATTTCCCGACTTATCTGCCACACACACAGAAGAGATTTTTCTTCCATTCACCATTTCCACACCAGCACAAGAAAATAAAAATCCACATTTCAAGATTTAGACATCATGGGGCTTTTTTTTTTTTGGTTTTTTTTTTGGTTGTTTTAAACAGAAACATTTGAATATGTTTATCAATTAAATAGTAACTGACCTGAAAAAGAGAGCTTGGTTTTAAATCTAATTTCTCCAAAGCTGAGGATTTCTTTAAAATCTTTTTTAAAAGAATCAACACTGATCCAGTTTCTTAGTAGAAACAAATTTGGATTTGGAAAGCTAAACAACCTGATGAGAGACTGCAATTCTTTTGCTTACTAATGGAACCGTCTAACTAGAGTCATTATGGGAATGAAACTAATTTTAAAAAAGCGTTTCCATCAAAACACTTGTAATTGCACGGCAGAGATCAGTTTAAAAGTAGATGTTTCCCGATCATTAAAACAAGGGAAGTAAAATTACATGTTTTGCAGAACTGCTTGTACCAGCCTGGGCTGTATTATGAGGCAGGGGGCCAAGAATTAAGTGCTTCCAATCACTAAAAAAAATACCAGTAATTCCTGTATAACCTCACACCTTGGAGAGCAGAACCCTTTCGGTGTTTTCTCATCAATTGGAGAGGATGTGGCAAATAACTCTGGATGAGATAAATCATTTGGAAATCTGTTTCAATCAATCATTTCCCCCGTTCCAGCCGTGCCCTGGAGATGTTTTGCCGAGGACTGGTTTGCCTTCGGAGGAGCTGAGCTCCTCTGCCTTTTGCATCCCCTGCCATGGAGCAGCACCTGGCTCTGGCTGAGATTCCTGTCCCTCCAAACTGCCTCTCTCAACTCCTTCCCTGCTCCAAATTCATGGAGAAACTTTGGATTTTAGAGTCTGATTAATGTCAGCACAAAGGCAGCGAGGTGGGAGCCAGAATGAGCTTGTTTGGATAAAATGAACTTCGTGTTAGGCAGCAAATAAATAGGAAGTACCCAATTTATCTTAATATTTTAAGGCATGTGCTTAAATCCTATCAATTGCAAAGCTCTCTCAGCCAGCTTTTGACAGTCCTGATTTAAAAAAAAAAAATAAAAAACCCAACAACAACAACAACAAAAAAAACCCAACCAGCTTGAGTTTTCAAAGGAGCAAAGGAATCAGGGCATTCATCCCCTTCGGAAATCAAATGAAACTTTGGATGTACAGAATAAAAAGAGTTCCTATGAAGAACAGCCAAAAGTCAGCCTGAAGGAGATGTTTGAAGCAGATGGCAAGAAGCAGGGCTTCTATTTGCAAAATAAATTTAAACTTGAATGAGAGTGAACGAGTGTCAGACACGGATCCTTTTCCACATCAACATAACTCAAGACCTAATTTTTTTCTCTCCTGCAGACAATATGTTCTGATGAGAGTTTTTTTCTTTCACCTATAGATGTATTTCTAGAAAAGCTGGCAGGAAACTGCCAAAGAGCTTCTTCACCGTGTTCCATTTAAAGGAAGATGCTTTTCTAGGAAAAAAATTGCAATCCAGGACAAGAAAATGAAGCTGACATGTTTACTTGGAATAAGGAATGATCTTTCAGTAACTGAACTTCACAACTTTTTAAAATTTCTTCTTCTAACTCATTGTACAAGAGTGCTTACAGCAGTTATTAAAAAAATAAATCACAAAATTAGAACAACAGGGCTGGAAGGGATCTCAAGCAATCTTCCAGCTATTCCCCTCCCCACCCAAACTGATGTTTGCCTCATCTTTTCCTCAGCTGAAACTCACAATCTATTCTAAATATCCTCTTACGGCTAAAAATGGATTTCTGATGTCCAGCTTTGTAGTCAAGAATTTTTTTTAATGGGTGAATGGACACGGAGGATAAACTCTCTTCCTTTTTGAAGGCTTGTAATGCCATCCTGGTCTTGTCTGCAGGAAAAGCAGACCAAGTTCAATCTGTTTTCACAAACTCTTCTTCCCTTCCTTTTTAGATACTCTTCACCTGCTCCATACCTTTCCCAAATTATGGTGCCTAAATCTGGAAATAATCTTCCTCCTAATGCTCTACCAAAACCAGGAAGAGTGGAAGATTATGTCTGATATCTTCTGCAAAATTTACTTCATTTATCATGCTTTTTTTTTCCTTCTTTGTTTTTCTTTAGCTCATGTTCAGCAGGTGCAGGTAGAACCACCACATCCCTTTTCCAAAATGCAGACACAGACAGGTTTTCCTGCTGGGATCCCCTACGAATAATAAGGTTTGTACTTCAGAAAGCCTCATCTCCAAAAAAATGAGCTGAAAATCTGAATGGATAGCAAATATCTTAAATAATGTACATAAAACTGTGCATCTGCACTTAGAAGATGGTTTCCCACCATTCTGTAGAAGTGTAATTAAGTGAGGGGGTTTTTTTCAGTACAGATTTAAATTAAGATTTTCCTCTTCATTACCTGGTAGTTGCTCACTTGAACTTGTGTAAAACACATAAACAAAGTGCTACTAAATCATCACTCACTGCTCATCAATGTAAGTCTGCATTTGGGTCTCAAAATTAAAATGGGAAAAGACAATAACACACGAGGCATGTCATTTTCTATATTAATTTTAAATGTTACAAACAGTATCTTTGCTCTTACAAAACAGCGATTTAGGCAACTGAACTAATTTTAGAGCACCTCTATGCAAATGCACTGCTGAAATCACACCTTAAACACAAGTCACAGTCTGGAGACTCCAAAAACGATTTCATCAGCAAATGGTTTTGTTGGGAGCACCACCGGGTAATTGCAGGGCCCTGGTGATGCTGTGCTGGGATATTTTATCTCCACACACAATTTATTGTCACACCTGCACAGTCTGAGGTGGAGGCCTCAAAAGCAGGACTTTTGTCCTTCCTGCAGCTGCATTCAGCACTCAATTCCATCTCGTTCCCTCAAGATGGAAGATTAGGAGGGGACAGATGGCAAAGGGTGCAGAGTAAACAGAATAAATGGGTTTGTTTGTCAGCTGGGTGAGGAGTTTTATACTTTGAAACCCAAGACAAAAGGGTGTTCCATGTACTGCTGAAATGTCCATGCTCTGCATCTCCAAAGCCTAAAGTTAACTAAACAAGAAAAAAAATTGACTTAAGAGGTCACATAAACATTGGCAGCAAGTAACAAGTGTTTTAAACAGAGTTACTCCCTCAGTTTCTCCAGAGCAGGAATTTCCAATGGTGCAGATTCCTGAAGTTTGGGGAATGACCCAGCCCTGCTGTGACACCTGTCCTCCCACACTGCCACTCAGGAACAGCACACCAGGGACATTCCCATGTCCTGTTGCCAAATCCGCCGCTGCCAACGTGTCTACGAGCAAGGGAATTTCAAAACAAAGCCCAGCGTGTGACAGGTTGGCTCATTTGCTTAGGAAATGTCATTTCTTTTCCCATTTGATGCACAGTTGAGGAATGATCCCACTTGCAAAGGGAAGGCAATTGCTCAACCCAGCACACTCTGGCAATTTTCACATAATTAGCAGAATACATTTAGTCTTAACCTTCTTCTGATGAATTCAGTCACACCTGTTTATGTGAAATCAATTAAGAGACCTTAATCTTCTTAGACAGTTTCCAGCACTCCATCCACAGGTTCAGGCCTGTTTCTCCTATTGCGAAGTTTAAGTTATATTAAAAAAGAAACAATTATCCCATAAACACAAAGACCTCAATTATACCTTAATAATTAAACCCAGTTACGCTTTTAGGCTGCAGCCTCTCGGTGGCCAGCCACGTATCAGTGCAGCCCATTTTGCCTCAGAGAGGGGAAGGGGGAGCAGAAAAACCCCAAAGCCAGGTCAGCAGGAGCGTGTCTGTGCCAGCACACACATTCCTGTGCCTGCATCTGCTCAGGACTTGTGCACTGACGTAAGGGAAGAGTCTGCTCACGGGGTCATCTGAGGAAAGGAAGTCCAGGCTACCTCCCCAGAGCATCCAAAAAATCCCCCTCCTTTACAGAAGAATTTTTGGGGAAGGATTTAATTTCACCTCACTTCAGGCATGTCCCTAAAATAGACATTGACAGCGAGGCAGATGATTCATCCTTCAGAAATGCCTGAGTTTCCTCACTACAGAGCCTCCACAAGCAGCTCAGGTCAGACATCCAGAGCTGGGGGAGACAAATCCCACCACTGGTGAGGGTGCACCACCTGCACTGATATTTAGTGAGAGAACAAGGTGCACGAATCCCAGCTCACCTCTGCAGCCAGAAGTTACCTGACTAGTTAAAGCTAAAAAAAGAATAGTGTTCCCAGTCTCCACTGGGCATAGTTTGTGGTTTGTAGCATGAGGCAGTGTTTTATGCCAAAAAGAGAATTTAAATCTCACATCTGTGTTTGTTTCTTGGATCTGCTATGCTGGCAAGTGAGTCACCTTGAGAAACCTTAAATTACTTTTCATCATACATCTAACATCATAAAAGCCCTTGGTGTCCAGAAATAGTTCAAATTGCAGCAGGAGCAAGGAGAAGTCTTAGCACACTCACAGGATTATCTCGTGGGATACACATGAAAGGAGCTGGGAGTACCTTGAAGGTTTTAGAGCAAAACCTCTGCTCAACCTACAGAGCTGCACAAAACTGCTTTGAGGTGAAACAAAACCAGTGAAAACCAACAGCTTCAACCAAGGAAACCCTGACACGTGGAGTGTGGCATGGGTGACAACTGATCCACTCCATGAGACCTCCTGGGAAGATGAGATCCTGCTTGCTGCAGATCAGGAGTTTCTCTTGCAGTTGTACACGTGCTGCCTTTCCAGCCATGCTCATTGCACTGTTTTTAGAAGGTGGATGAAAGAGAGGAGGAAGAAAAAGAAAAAATATTTTCTTCCCCTCAGCCATTTCTAGGGAAAATATCAAGTAGCAGCTAAAATCTGTTTAAGATCGACTTTTGTTTTATAAACTTTGGGTTTCACTTATTGTTAGGGAGACACATAATAACTGGCTTTAGCATCATTTTCTTTGGACTATCTTGCCAAAGCCACAATTAATGTAAATATCAGTGCCTTGTTAGTAATTTCCTTTCATTGGTGAAGGCTGAAATGCAATGATCCAACCACAAATCACAAAGCAAATAAGCTTGCAGTGCTGCTCGGGCTACGTGGTGATAATGCAGTTTGCACACAGAAGAGTTGATAAGGGAAATTTTGTGAGCAGAGTTCTTGGACTACTTGGAAGGGTTTCATTACACGACAAAGGAGCAACTCTCACATCCTGAGCAGGGCAGCTTCCAGGGACACTTGGACATAAAAGAGTGAAAAAAGCAGAGTCAGGTCTCAAAATCAAGAGCCTGAGTAGATGTGGGACCAGAGACCAGGTTATGGACTCTCCTCAGTGCACAAACTTGGGGAGATTTTCTCCTGCTCCTGCATTTCTTGCAGGTCCTGAGGAGCCTCTAGTGATGGACAACACGCACCCACAGCAGGAGATGAAAACCAACCTCTCTGTCTTTCTTCTCTGCCAGGAGAACCTTGGTGAGCCACCATCACCTCTGGGCACACATGAGACTCAGTCTTTCTAGTTTTGCTGTCACTACACATCTTTTTTACCCTTCCCTTGCTGCTATACAAAAACACAGGTATTTTAATGCCCTATTTTCATTTTATAACTGGATATTTTGTTTAACAGCCAAAAATGCACATCTCCAGTCAAACATCCAAATAACTGAAGCGAGTTTTAGTCAAAATCCCTCTTTACCAAATCACCTCTTCTCTGCCAGTCACAGGCAGAAACCCACAGAGATGCTACTAAAATATGCAACAGTAGAAGATGCTGTCCAGAAAAAAAATTCAAATCCTTGCCTGGAATACAATTGGTACAAGCACAGCAGGATAAAATCTGACTCCACGACCAGACTGCCCTTGTTTGGTGTTTCAGGACACGCAGCAGGACCAGGTTTCCAACACAGCCTTGCCTTCCCAAAACCACAGCCAACGTCACTCTGACCAAACAGAAATCCTCGGGTTTAACTTGGTATTTTGTGAAGGGAACAGTTCAATCCCAGTTCTTCCATGCTGCTCTATCAATTAACTCCTCAAAAGTACAGAGCTATCACTTACCAGCAGGCCAGAGCTGTCATTCTCCCAGCAGGGCCTCGGGAGTCTCCTTCCTGGCAGGAAAAGCCATCAGCTGCAAGGAAGAAGATGGAGGGATAAAGAAATTAATTCCTTTGCCTTCCTAAGCAACTTAAGTATCATCCTTCCATATCTGACATCTTGCAGTTTAGACTCTCTTCAGGGTGAGATGCAAAACAGGCACGGCACCCAGTTTTCAGTGATAACAAAGGTACATGCCAAGGGGAGAAACAATTTGCTTGTGGCTGTGCAAGGCATTTGGACATGAGGAAATGAGTGCACAGCTGTATTGTGGGCTCCAATTTTCTGCCAACTTTCTGGGCTCTCTAGCACTGATCTCTGATCTTGCTGTGCTGGTGGAAGGGAGATTTGCTTCCCCAGATGAAGGGGTGGGTTGTTGTGCCACAGTCACAGCCAGCTCAGGTTATCTCCGCTGCTTTACAGTGGAGACTTCCATCACTTCTCAGGCCAGAGGCAGCACCAAATCCCTGCACCACCTCCTCCTGTAGGGACTTCACAGTGCTGGGGCTTTGCTCATCTCTGTGATGGATGGTTTGGAGAGGCCCAAACGGCTTTGCAAGGATGGCAAAACATGTTTGAATTTGTTTTCTCGGTCACAAAGCGTTGGCATGTCCCTTCCCAGTCCCACTGCACCTTGGCATCCAAGGAAAATATGGGGGAAAAACCCCACAAAATCCCCATGAAAACTCCACACCAACTTGGAAGTCGACAGTGTACCAAGAACTGATCAGATACATGTGGATGCAAACACACAGATAATGATTTATCTTCTTGTGTATTCTTACATTCCCTTTCCCCTCCTGATTTTCCTCCAGGCTGTTTCTATATTCTAACTCCAGCTCCAATTTCTGTTCTGGGTTTTCATTATGCTCCTGGTGTAAGAGCCACACATCCCTTCCCATCTTGTTCTTGCCATTTATTTGGAAGTGCCTGCTGATGATTTGCAAAGGCCTGAGACCTCGCTGGGGTACATTTCTCAGCATGAAACTCCTCCAGCTCCCTGTTGATCCAAATCACTCTGAATTTTATTGCCCTCCTTTGTATTGCCTGACTCCCTGACCCTGTAGTTTATGGTTAGTCCAATCTTTGTGCTTCCATCAGAAGACTCTTCTCAGCTAACATCAGATTTGAGCCTATTAGAGCTGCTGATACAAGAGGAACCCCCTAAGAAATCCTGAAGGGTGGAACTGGGAATACAGCATGGGAGCAATGAGCTCGTTCCCCAGCAAACATGATCAAAATGATGGATCTTGCCAAAAGTGCCCGTTGCCCAATTTTTGCTCTTCCCAAACTACAGGGTTTCCTTCACACCCTTTAATTACTCACACCTTACTTAAGGAACACGGCTCAAACAAACAAACAGGGGGGGAAAAAAAAAAGTTACAACAACGTAGCATGATCTTGACATACAAGATGTCAGAACCATTATAAACCCCCTTATTGCAGAATGATGTCTTTTGTGCTTAGAGGCATGCTTGCTATTCATAGATCCACTGCTCAGCTGTTCCAGTTTTTAGTTCTGCATAAATGCCCACTCATTATGTCCAGAGGGTTTTGCCTGTAGCTTTGTGTTTGTAGCCTTGAGGCAAATGTCTTGATGGCTTAGGGAACTCGCAGCGAATGACCAAATAACATCGGATTTTCCACAGCAACGAAGCCATTATGGGACAGCATTTCTATGTAACAGCACCCTTCAGTGTGCAATCATTATAACTAAGGATTTAACCGGGCTCTGGGGACAGAACAAAATCACTTTGAAGCCAAAAAAATCCACAGTGAAATCTTAAGCATTAGATTTCTGAAATGCTCGAGTCAGGCAGCTTTGTCAGTTACAGTAAAACCAAGTGAAGGGGAAGGAGTTTTGTGCACATCTTAAGAATGAATCCAAGTGTCTGGACCTGTGCATGCAGAGCTGGGAGTGCAGCTTTCCTCGTGCATTCCTTGCACACAGAGTTCCCTGCAGTTGCATCTGGAGCCATCACAAGCACACACGCTGCCCTAGGGAATATTTTTTAGCCATAGAATTTCAGCTGTGGCTGAAAATTCTAAGTGTGTCACTCACAATTTTGAGGAAAACCTGGTGAGACTGCAGGAGATTACACAGAGCCTTTGTAATCCTCACAGCCCAGGGAATCCAGAACCTGACACCTGGTCCATTCCAGCTGTGACACTCCCAAAACACTGACTAAGNAATCCTCAGAGCCCAGGGAATCCAGAACCTGAAACCTGGTCCATTCCAGCTGTGGCACTCCCAAAACACTGACTAAGGGATTTATCTGGGGGGTTCCTGCTGAAATAAAGGCCTGTGCACACCAGGTTAACAGAGAAGGAAAAATTTGTGATAAAATCAAGGATACAGCTCAAGCACTGGGTGAACACAGAGCTGCACAAGTGTGGTGGGTCGACCTGAGCCTGCAGCCTCTTCCTCAAAAGGAGAGAAAAGATGAATAAACTCATAGCTGCACAAAAAAACCACAGAGATCCCTGACCAGTTGCTGCCATGAGCAAAACAGACTTGATTTGGGGAGAACTGATTTAATACACTGTCAATTAAAATAAGTTTGGATGGCAAGAAACGAAGACAGGATTAAAACACCACCTTGCACGCCCCCCTACACTTCTCCCCTGCTCCAGCCCAAGCCCTGAAATGGCTGCAGGAGATCCCTGCAGGGCTTTGAGCAGCTCCACAGGGATGGCAGGAGTGCTCCTCACCCTTTTCCCAGCACTCCTGGGCAGCGTTTTGTCCTCTCACAGCTTTTCTCATGGTCAGGCCCCTCAGCACTGCTGACAGGCCTGGCTGTGGGCATGGACACCCCACACAGCCAGGAAACACAGGGGAGGAAACCTGGATCTCTCCAGTGAAGGGAATCTCTCAAACTAGCAGGGAAATTATGATCAAAACCCACCAGAACTCACTCCCTGCTCCAAGAGACTGGGCTGGAAAAGGAGCTCATGTGGAAAGAGAGGCTGTTTTGGTGGGGAATGGGTGGAAATAATCCCCTGAGGAACAATCTGTGCCAGGGGCTGGCCCTAATGAGCTGCTTGTCCTGGCACATGGGAAAGCCCACGGGTGCTTCCAGGAGAGCTCCCAGGTGGCACACACAGCCACTTTCTCCCAGGCACTTTCTCTCTCATTTCTGGTCATGAAACCCATCCCAGGCCTGGTCCAGGCATCCCTGGGAGAGCAAGAACAAGGCACTTCTGGACAATTCCTTCTGCCCCTCGACACAAAGCACCCAAGCCAGTCTTTTCCCCAGCACACATCCCCAAGGATGAGCTGTGCTTTGATTAATCCACACAGAGGCTGGGGGTTGCATAAGGGCTGCATTGATGAGGCAGGAAGTTGAGGCATGGAGCAGAAATGCGTGACTGCATGGAAAAATCAGAGGTGTTCCCACACAAGTGACCCTCTCAGATAAGAAGAGAAAATGGATAAAAAAAATTAATGGACAAAAACGCTGATGTGGTCCAGTGTCGTGTTTTATCTTCTTTTTTGCCAGGGTTGGGATTAAATGCGCCAGACAGTATTTCTTGTTTGGACTCAGATGTTTATTAATTCCTATTTATATTACAGTCTCACACATCATGAGTTCTACAGCACTTCTACTGAACAAACTAAACATGGAGCCCCCCATCTCTCTCTCTACAAGGTCTTTTAAGCACAAACTGTCCAATTANTAGAAAAGGATGGGATAGAAAAGGAGCTCCCAGGCACATCCCTGCCCAGTCTGTAACCCTCACACACAATGGCTGTGGTGTTTTGACAGGACTCAGAACAACAAAGCACAGAGCAGGGATGGATCTGACTGCACATCCCCAGATCCAGCCTGACTCCTGCATCTCCAGGAGGGCTGGATTAACAGCAGCAGCCAGCAACATCACTGTCACAACAGCTTAGCACTGCCAGGAGAAGGAACAGGAAGAAGAACCTCTGCATTACAAAATGGTCCAACCCAGCAGCATTGCCAGGCAGGGCTTGAGCCCAGCAGTGACTCACCAGAAATGCTCCCCATGCTCCCTGTCTGCAGGAGGCTGTGCAAGGCTCCCCTGTGGCCAGCCCAGCCCCAAAGAGCAGTTGTGCATTCTCCCCTCAGCCTCTCCCCTCCCCAGGGATGCAATTTCCCACCTGCCTGCTGGCTCTGGGTTTTAAGGCTGGTGGAAGAAAAACCCTGAGGCCCAGACTCTTTTAGGTCCGTATTTTTGAGAAGGTGCCCTTTGTCACCTTTCCCTTGTCTTGTAAAGGTCAGCTAATACATCCCAGAGGGAACACTCTCACAGTGGTTAAAACCCCCCAAAAATTAGAGAGGAAAAGTGTAGCTCTTTCATTATTTGCCCAGTTCAGGCTTTGTAACTTTTCATGTTTCTTCCTCAGACACAAGAACCTTCTTCCTTTCAAACTGCTCATTTGGGAAAGCTGGGAACAACAATTTTTGTTGCCTACCAAGTGCTTGGGACACAGTCCCAAGGTTGCCAGCATATGATGGTGTTTCAAATGTCAGAAATAAGTACAGGGCACAAACACCAACTAAAGAGACTTCCAGCAGCCAGACATCAAGTCACCAGCTCCAGGAATCAGCTCTCACACCCAGCAGCAGCAACACAGACAGGTTTGCTTGGCTCCTTGTTGTAATGAAGCTCATTAAAGTCCCAAGGGAGGCTGTTCCACAACATCCCAGCTGCAGTGCATCCTGTAATAACCACGTCCACCTTTCACAGGACCTCACAGAGTGCTTCAGGTCACAAGGGGTCACTGCAGGTCATCCAGCCCAGCCTCTCTGCTCAAGCAGGGTCCCCCTGAGCACCTTCCTCAGGACTGAGTTCAGGAGGCTTTTGAATATCCCCGGGCAATGAGACTCCACAACCCCTCAGGACAACCTGTCCCTGTGCTCAGGTCACCCCCACAGTAAAGTTCTACCCCATTTTTTGGTGGAATTCTCTGGGCATCAGTTTCTGCCCATTGCTGCCCATCCTGTCACTTGGCACTACCGATAAGAGCCTGGCTGTGAAAAAAACCCAACCATTCACATGATCGAGAGTGGCCCAGAAAGGGACAGAGGGATGGAAGGGGCACCTTTCCACCTGGCAGGTGTGAGGGCATCCCTAAACACACACAGATCCAGGCCGTGGTCACAGTTCAGGGAAGGGCACATGGGAACCACAGGAGGAGTCAGCTTTTCTTGTGTCATCCTCATAAATGCAGTATAACCTCACAGTGGATCTGTGCAGGGACACACTTCAAAGGGCAGGGATATAAACCCAAAGGAAGAACTGGAGGAAAGAAGTAGAAAACCATCCAGAGATACAAAATGCTGCAGTTAAATGAAGCCTGTTAGCACAGACACGGAGCTACTCCTCCATGCAGTCTTCCATTTCAACATCCTTTTATCCTATTTTTAAGTTTACATCCTGGTGCAAGGCAGGAGATTCCCCCCTCCCCAACCAGTAAATTCTTAAGAAATGTACAGGGGGAGGGATGAGGAGGAAGAAACATAACAAAAATTTTAAAATGTAAAATTTTTCACTAGACAAGTTCAATTCCTCCTACAACCACTTTTTAAGGCCATGGTGACAAGTGCAGATTACACACCCCTCACAGTCCCATGACAAGGAGCTAATTCTTTTTAGTCATCCAAAGTGTTCAGGTATTTCACTGTGACTTATTGCACTAAATATTAGGGGACCTAAACAAGTGCCTGATCTGCCCATAAATACTTCAGAAGTAGCTCACTGCGTCCAGAAATGAATTTCACCTCCCAGATTCAGAGCAGGCAGCTGCCACTGCCTTGCCCTGCACACACAGATGAATCAGGACTTGGACACCACTGCCAAGGCCTGGGGAAAAGCTCAACACCACAGCTTTGGGAGTCCTGCAGGGAACGGTGCAGCTGGGGATTAGGAAACCAAACCCTGCTCAAACAAAGCCTCTCAGGAAATCCAGTGCTGCCTCTCCTTCCAGCCTCTTCATCACCTCCGAGCACAGGGCAGTGCTGGGAGCAGTTTGGTTGGTTCAGTCCAACCAGCTATTAAAGTCATAACCAGCTCCTGAAGCACCAGCTGGAAGTGACTTGCAGGGAGCTCTGGTGCCCAGCCTGGACACCCCAGAGGGGCAGCTGAGCTCCTGCCCCACTGCAGCTCCACAGCCCCCAGGTTTCACCTTCAGGGGAGCAGGTGACTCAGTTTCCAAGCCCATTTTTACATCCAGCCAGCAGGGACATTTTTTTGCCTTCTTTCCTCCTTAAAATGGCAATTTTATTATTATTTTTTAATGTAGCTAGTAATCTCCACGGCCATAGCTACACCCTGGGATATTCACCAGACTTTCACAAACACCAGCCTGCACTTCCTAAGGCATTACAACAGAGACAACATCCAAACTTTAGAGTTTCAGATTTTTTTCTTTTTTTTCTTTTTTTTTTTTCCCCTCAACTCCATGTATTTTTCTGGAATTTTTTTTCCTGGATTTTTTTTTTTGCCTCAACTCCACGTATTTTTCTACTGAAGGACTTGAGCAAGATCAGCCTGTGTGGGCAGCAGTGAGCTCAGCACAGGAGCAGCTGGGCAGTGAGGCCTCAGCACTGATCCCCCTGGTGATCCTTGCTCAGAACCCACTGCTCCCAGCGAGCCAAGTCTAAGCTTAAGGCACATTTTTGGGGATCCCAGGCCATGCACTGACCTCTGCATCAATATCTGAGTCATCCTCTGTAATTAAAAACGCCCTGGCTTGGTGTCTGTGCAAGGTTTGGCTCTCCCGGCCACAGCCCTGCAGTGCAAGGAGGGATTTCTCCCACGGGTGGCCTCCAGCAGGTCTGGAGAAACTGCTCCTTCAGAAGGGAGGAGCTCCCCATCACCAGCACGGTATTTCCTTTCTGTTTATGGCCCTTCCTCTGGGTTATTGCTTTCCCCAAGTGCACTAGGACAGATTTCCAAATCAGACAGTCACCCCTGAAACCCTTTCTGCCCAATTACTGACACTGCCATCCTGGAAACTACGAGTTTCTGACATCCTTTCTCAAAAGGATATCCTTTATAAAAGCTCTTTCACTCTTTTTAATTCTTTTTTCCTCCCCTTTTAATAAAAAAGAAAACCAAAAACTTTCCTCAGTTTTCGTCTTGTACAACCCATGATGCAAAGGCGCGGGGTTTATTTAAGATGATGGCCTGGGACTGCATCACCCCTGGCCCCGGCTGTGATCTGCTTCCATCTCCCAGCCCCGGCAGGGCCAGACCTGACTGCCGGAGCCGGGCGGGGACACCAGGGTGCCCCTGTCCCTGAGACAGCCCCCGCCGGGACAGAGGGACAGGCAGGACAGAGGGACAGCCCGGACAGAGGGATAGGCGGG
>VXBB01023174.1:0-10556 GCA_013399915.1 Illadopsis cleaveri
GTGATTCTGTGATTCTGTGTAAATTAATTAATAACTCTAAAAATTAATTTTGTTTATAGATCTTCTATAAACAGGAAGAATTGAAAAATTCAATACATTGGTGCAAAGCCAAATTGAATTTCTAGTTTCCTTCTCTTTTTTGAGTATTGTTAATTGTGCTCACACCATTTGAAGAATAAAAATTTAAGATTTACATGTACATCATCATCTAGTTTTAATCTGTGTAAATTTAGCATAGGAAAACACAAACATTTCATTTACCACAGAAACTGCACAGAATTCTAAGGATGGTTATCAACTGATTTCACTTTAAGAACAAGTTAAAGGAACTATTAGTTGTAACACAAAGGACATCAATTGAAAGTCACTTGTTTATTATTCTGAGGCAACAGTTCAGTCTGTTTGGTATACAAAAATGTATATATCCTTATATATCCACATTTTAAAGCAGTAGATTTGTTAAAGGGCAGCACCTTTATGGTTTTGAAACAAATGAAAAGCTTTATTTCAAGGCTTGAGCTACAAACCCTTGCCTTTCCAGTAAATATTGTAAGATACATCTAATGTTGATTTTCACATTATAGAGAAGGTCATCTTCAGGGAAAAAATAAACCAATAGCTTTTCTGTGATTCAGACTTCTTTGAATAGAAGACCTTTTCTTTAGACCCTCAGAGATATGCTATACTCTTTTTAAAATAGGACTAATAAATATATCAGGAACTCCGGTTCATGTCATTCATTTGGGCCTAAAATCATCTTTTCTGTTACTGGGTTGTTTTGGGAAAACAGTAATAGAATATTCCTTTCCTGTAACAGATAAACATAAGCTACATCTACTTGTTACATGATTCAACAGTGCACCCAGGAAGCAATGGAAGTTAATAGCATAGTGGGCTGCATCAATGCCAAGTGTAATCAGTAAACCAGGGAAAGCAAATTTTAAATCTGGAATATGGCATTCATTGTTGGATCCTCAGTGCAAGAAAGATGCTGATACATTGCAGCAAGTTCAGGGCAGGGTCACCATGGAGCACTCACCCTCCAAGGAGAGGCAATGGGAGATGTGCTTCTTCGGCCTGGAGAAGAGTTTCTGGGGACAGGAAGGTGTCACAGCATTCTTCAAATACTTGTATGGAGCTTAGAGTGAAGGATCTTCATTGAAGCGAGTGGAAAGACAGATATACGTACCAAAATTGTCTAGAATGATTATGGAATCTCCCCTTTGAGATGTATTCTTCAAGTTGACCCTGCTTTGAGCAGGAGGTTGGACTGGAGCTCTCCTCAAGTTTCTCCAACCTGAAATATTTTGTGACTCCATACTAAGCAACTCATAGAAAGTAACCAAGAGTAATAATTTTAACTTCCTAGTTTAATATGAACTTTGAAAGTGCATTCCTGAAGGATTTATTTCCCTACAAATAGAGACAGATTTTGAAGTTGACTTGACGTAGATCCAATTAAATATGATTTTATTGTCAAAGAAAAGCAAAGGCTGGACAAAGAACCTGAAACTGAGGTTCACTGGGTCGGTTTTACACAGGCTGTGCTCTCTTCAGTGGGACACAGTCCCACAGGGGCCCAACATGGGTAGCAGAGCCAGGGGCTGGTAAGAGGGTGAGGGCCAGGCGGGAGGTGAAGTACCAACACAGTGCTGAAAGTCCATACAGAGCTAAGCCCAGGGCCAAGTCATCTGTACAGCAGACATCTGAGGACTGGCTGGAGGCCACTGATGGATCCACAGTGGGATGAAGTGGGACTCCAGGGCCCATGGGTAGAAATGCGTCTCCAAGTTGATGCTGATCAAGTTCTATTGCTGCCTCCAGTGCCTCAGCATTTAATCTGTCCCAGGTTTGAGACAGATTAAATATATCTCATATCTAAATGAGACAGATACCATATCTTATTGAAGATATTTTTACTTTGTGTACATATGTTGTCCTTTTTTCTTGAACTGTGATAGCTGCAAGTGTGCCGATTCTGCAGTTTTACTACATATCTTGAAATCTGTAAATAAGCAGATATGCTTTGTTAATATTTACTACATTATTCATTCTTTGTATTTCTGAATTGACAAGTCAGAAATACCATCATGTCAAGTTCCACAGGACAATAATTTTAACATTTGTAACCAGGTGACTTCTACCTTCAAAATAGCCCATAAAACATGTTGGAAATGTTTACGATACTAAATATAGTTTATCAGAGAAAATTTTTTTGGACTTTAAATCATCCTCTGAAAATAATTTTTTTCCACTGATTTTCCAGAGGGCATTGTCTTTTAATTTTGAGAAACAAAATAGGAACCTGACACCATGAGGATCATGATAGTAAGAAGGCTCCACAGAGGGATCTGGGCAGGCTGGACTGATGGGCTGACACCAGTTCTATGAGACTCCACACTGAGGTCCTGCCCTTGCCTCACAACAACCCCCTGCACCACTACAGGTTTGGGGCAGAATGTCCAGAAAGCTACTGGGTGGAAAAGGACTTGGGGGTGTTGGTCAACAGCCAGCTGAACATGAGCCAGCATGTTCCCAGGTGGCCCAAAAGTCCAGTGACATCCTGGCTTGTGTCAAGAGTAGTAAGGACAGCAGGACCAGGGCAGTGAATGTCTGATACTGAGCACAAACAAAACTGAATATTGATATTGATATTGATAGTAACTTTCCTTTCTTTTCAAAATGTACCTGTACCACTTTGTTATCTGGTGAAATGAATTTAAGTGGAATATATTTTGGATACTTTAAAAGTGTCATCAATTTACATGTTTTGTTTGAAAGTTGTGTGAAACACATTTCCTACCCCTGAAAGCTTTGCAAGGTGAATGTGTTACAGACTGTACAATACACAAGAGAAAGGGTTGAGGGAGTCTATATCTACTATAAGTTTATAAACTTAGATTAAATGTCTAAATTACATTTCCAATACGGAATACCTTTTGAATGTTCATTCCTCCTGGACCAGCATTAGAAAGTAAATTAATTAAATTCCATTAATTAAAGCTGCATAAACTCAGTGCAGCAAATTATTTGCATACTTTTTTGCTAATTTTTCTGGCCAGCTACCAGCTCTGAAAAAAATTAAATGTGGTTAAGTGGTTATCACTATCAATAAGGACTTGTGCCTTTTTCTGTTTAAACACTGTTGTCTCTACCCTGTGGCACATTAGCTCTTTAATTAGATAGCTCATTCTTTTAACTTTTCTAGAAGTGCTCATCTACTTCAACAAACCATTGAGAGCTTATTCGCAGAACTTATTTGTCTGTGACTTGTTTTGTAAACTGAAGTGATTAAAAAGTAAAAGAAAAAAAGCAAAAGTAGTACATATTATAAAATGGTCCTAAAATTAAAGATTTTTTGATATTAACTTTTTTATTTTCTCTTCTTTCTTGTTTGTTTGTTTGTTTCCTTTAGTAATGGTCAAGTATTCTGTCATTTCCTAGGAGTTAAGTCGTCATTGACTTATTGCAAGTGAAAAAATCTCTGTAACTCATAGTACAATCATTAGAAATTCCACTGTAATATTAAAAAGACCTAATTTGCAAGAGCATGGCTTCACAGCCTGAACCAGAAAAGTAAAGAGGTTGTCAGAAAGATTGAAACATGACAAAAGGAAACAATCAGCATCTGGTCTTATCAAAGAGTCTCAGCTATGAAATGAATTGTCATTGAACTGAGATTTCTGAGGCTGAGACACAGAAAAACTGAGCAATTCAAGAAAGATAACTGAATTATCATGAACCTGAAAGTGTGTTGAAAAGATAATAGGTATGGAAGAAGTCCACAGATTGTAGGGGGAAAAATCTTTGGTTGATTTGCTGAAATTTTAAAACAGCAAAGATGAATTTAAATCTTAGATGAGTAACTCACCATCCTAATAAGGCTC
Organism: Illadopsis cleaveri; assembly: GCA_013399915.1. Lineage (NCBI taxonomy): Eukaryota > Metazoa > Chordata > Aves > Passeriformes > Timaliidae > Illadopsis > Illadopsis cleaveri. The sequence continues at coordinate 3,888 of VXBB01023174.1, forward strand.
AATCTTACAGTAACATATGGAAAAGTCAAAACAATTTCTCATACCAAAGAATCAGAGGCAGTAGATGAATAGCTTTGCAATCTGAAAAAGATTCCTGTCAGCAGGTTGGGAATTCCTTGTATTTATTAGAAAACTCTTTCTTAAATAAAAGATCTAAATTTAAATTGCCACTCTGCTTGTAAGTTCAGCTAAATTCGATATGGGCACTTATTCAAGGTCTAGACTCTGTGAACCTGTTAATTAACAGATAATCTGTAGTGGTTGTCTCTCAGTCTAGATTACTGCAGCTGTTCCCCTTGTATGGACAATTAGGTATTGATTTCATCAGGGATTTCAATCTCTTTTATTCCAGGTGATTATTCAAAGAAGCTCACTTTCTTTCTCAGCAGGCTTGCATAACCCAGTTAGTTTTCATATCTTCTTTCTTCAGCTTTATTTAAAATGAGGAATTTCTTTCTCATCCAAAAATTTGGTATTAATAATATTTCTTTTCACAATTTTTTTTGAGTCTGTTCTTCTGAGTTTGTTGTTAAGAACTCTAATAATTTTAAAAATATGTAATTAAATTTCTGACAGAAAAGTATTAATTCATATGATCTGAATAGAATTAAAACACAAGAATTAAATACTTCGTATATTTCAAACATTTAGATAAGCCTAGTAAGAAAATACTCTTTGTTACATGAAAACTTTTTTTGTAGTGCAGTAAAAAAATACAATTACACCAAAAAAAATATTTTTGCCCAGTTTAAATATAATTCCTTAAAACAGAAACATTTAAAAATGTGGTCCTATTGGGTATTATATTTACAAAGAAAAATGATAGCTCATGTACAGCATGATAAATCACAATAAGAGAGAGATGAAGGTAAAGTAATAAAATTAAATATTTGCAGTTATAACTTAATTCTGTTGCATAGTATTATGATCTATTGATTATGATTCTTTTCTGTATGGTTCCCGTTACTGAAATACAAGTTTTATACTATTATATATTTATATTAATGTATTTTTCCTTCATTCAAAAAAGCCAAGTACCACTTTAAATACCCTGATTTCCCATAGCAAGAACAAGGCAAGATTCAGGGTTTGTATGGAATCCCAGGCTTTATAATGAAAAAAAAAGATCTAGGTTAGTAGACTAGTTCTTATTTCCCACACAGCCTTCCTGGTATTATTTTTGAGTAGGGGGAGGCCTGGTGGTGATTCCCAGTAAAGTTCCTGACCTATTAAGGAGCATCAAAACAGTAATGAACCTGAAGGCTTTTCTCATCCCCAGAACTCCACCAGCACCTTGCTAAAGAACTCTTCGTCAATACAAATGGCTCCTGATGTTTTTAATATTCTCTACATAAAGGAGCTCTATGTAATTTTGTAGAAAAGTAAAAGAAAAAAAAAAAAGGCACAGTCTAATTAGCCATCATAAGATATTATTTGCATTTTGGAAGTAATGTTCAACTAAACCAACCTTGGTGTCCCTTCCTGCAGACCAGTGCAGGGGCTCATAAGATGGTAGTGCAGACTGTGGTTCAGTAGCAGTGAGGCGTGGATTGAGCCAGTGCTCATCACTGTTCAGGATTTAACTTTATCCTGAGGCTGCTAAACTACTACAGGCAAGGTAACAACTGCCAGCACTTCTGCCTAGTGCATCCTAACTTTCTCCCCTACTTCAGTTATGAATGGAACATTGTTGGGATCTCTTTAGCCAGCAAACCAGGGAAAAAACTCCTAAATGCTGCTATATCATATTAAGTTATTTCAAGAACATAAGCAATATTGCATTTTAATGCTGCTATAAATGCAATGTTTAAATATTTGTAATCAAGATCATAATATTCAAGTAATTAATAGATCCATATTTGTATATGTTTTAGTTTAAATGAAATAATCATTTTTTTACAGAATTTCACCATGGTGATAGAAATTGTTCTTTCATTGTCTTTGTAGGTATTCAATTAAACTTCCAATGTCGAAGCAGTTTTTTATCAGCTAATGAAAGTAAACATTAATAAAGCACCTTTTTTCAAATGAAATGCTTACTGCATTCTACGTTTACTACATTCAATTCTTGCAAACTTCAATTAACCCGTTCATATGTTCTCTTTAATGTACTTATCTATTTTAATTGAATTCTCCTCTCCTGGAATTTAGTGAATAAATAGGAAAAGCAAAAGTGAACAAATAACATTTGGCTGTACTGGCAAAAGAAATGTTAAAAATGAGAAAATTAAATAATCACTAAAGCCTGTGTGAAAAGCTCACTGTTGAGTCTAAAAAATTGAAAAGATTAGGAAAAAAACCAAAAGGACTCAATATCTGCACAGTCACCCTCACCCCTATCCCAAGTCTCTAAAAGATCAGGAGAGATCCAGGACACTGTAGGATTTCATTTTAGAAACAATGATATTTTAAAAATAATCTCTACAGGGTCCATAATTGCAGCATGTCTGTCATGGAAAATCTAGAGGATTCTAGGTCACTTCTCTGCTGCAAACTGTTGAACAAAAGCTTTGAATTAAAAATGCTTTTCGTCAGCATTTCTACTGCCTGCAACATAATAAGAGCAGCAAAGTTTATAAAATACTTCTAAAATTGTGAAGGAGAAACCATTCAGGCCTTTTCAAGTTTCAAGTACCAAGAGTCCCAGGCCTTCAGCTCCAGGGCAGAAACTTGTATTTTTAATTCCATAATCAATTGTGTGGATGGCAGACAATCTGTGATATCTGGGAGCATTTGCTCAAGATGACAAACACCAGAAGAAATGGTCCTTTAAAAGAGACAGGAGTGTAAACCAGGAGTAGTGTTTAAAATCTTCATTATATCAACTTCTTTTTTTCTCATGCTGTATTTGACATATGTACAAAAAATGAAAAAGCAAATACTAACCTGCAAAATTAATGACAAGACTCACACCTCTTACTAGTTTGTTCTTGCCCAGCTTCTATTTCTGTGAAAATCAGGCTTTGAGCTGTATCTGCCCTTCCCATCATTAACACTGGCAGAGTCTGCTTTATATTGAATGAAGGACTTGGAGTAGTAAATGAGATGCATCAACTAAAGCTTTCTAATACCATAGCAAGGTAGAAATGTAAATATAGTCTGTGTACAAAGCAATCTCCTTTTCTGGATAAGTGGTTTATTTTGGATATGCATAGCTGGGATAGTCTCTTTCTGAGGTGACTTTAGGAATGAATTCTGCTTATCATAGTCAATGACAAAGATGGACACTTTGATAGAATGGTATTAGTACAATGAACCTTATGCAAGATGGGGAAGTGGTATTTGATATATCAGTACAAAAATATGTCAGATAAAGCTGAAACAAAAGTAGACAAAATGAAGAGTAAATAAACTGATGTTGCTTATTTTCTGTTTGCCCTGCTTCTGGATTGCAGTTTTTTTGTTTGTTTGTTTGTTTGTTTGGTGTGAGGGGGGGGGTATGTGTGTGCGTGTCTGGACACCATTAAAATTCAGACTGTGAATTTCAGCATATTTTCCCACAAAGTCTGCCTGAAGGCAAAAAACAAACAAACAAACAAACAAACAAACAAAAAACCACCCCAAACAAACAAACAAAAACAACTCCCAAAAAAGAAAAGAATCTAGCATTTGATTTGAAATAAATGACCACAAGTTAAGATGACCAAATTATACTCTTTTTTTTGGACAGAAAATTATGTCAGAATATTCAGCAGTCAGTATTATGGAAAAAAAAAACCCATTCGCTTCTATAATTAAAATTTTAGTGCTTTCACAGAATATCAAAAGCAAGAAAACATCCCCTAATAAAAACTTGCAGTTTCACAGTGCTCCAAAAGGCCACAGGACTTCTTGCCCTTGGTTTATTTGTACAGCTCCCTATTACATTAATGTGCATTGTATGAGTGAATTAAAGGCATGGTTATGGCCTAATTATCCTGACATTTGTACTGTGTATAACTTCTGCTGCACAGAAACCACACTGAGTTAGATAAATGTGTGTTAAAAATAATAAATGCATACATAGAGTAGAAGCAGAATAAATGCATACATAGAGTAGAAGCAGGTATTTTGCATGTAATTCAGCTCTTACTGGAAAGAGGACGAAAAACAAGCATGATCACATTTCCTGCATATTCCTGAATTCAGCTTCAATTCTTTGTTCTTTAAATATAACAGAAACAGAGAATACTGCAAGGCAAATGTTGCATTTTGTATGTTTTCACAGATGTTGTCATTATTAGTTTTATTATTTTTTAATATTTTCTTTTTTTTCATAGTGAATAAATATTTTTTTATTTTTGTGAGGGTTAAAAATTCATTGCTTGTGCACTGAAATCAAAATTAGTTTTTCCAGTTTCATTAAAATGCAGTTATGTCAAAGACCTGTATTTATTTTGGCCACTGAAGTCCCTATTCATGCCATGATTCTGCATGTGTCTTGTGGTGTTTATAAATCCATTAAATATATTCTTCTTTCTAGACATCCAGCCCTGACCTCTCTGTCAAAAATTATAAAGTTCAAAATGAATTTTTATACATGGCAAATAAAGTCAACTTCCAACAGGTGTATCTGGTGAGGACAGAGACTCTATTTCTACAGGAAGCAGTACAGCTGTTTTCATTTTATTGTAGATGAAACAGCAAATCCTATCTGCACTATCTGCGGCAGATAGTAGTAGCAGTAGTTATAGTTATAACTATATATATAGTTATATCTATATATATTGTACTATATATATATAGTACACTGTAACAGTGTACTAGTTATTCTCACAGATGGAATCATTTTGAGTGGAAGATATCTAATCTGTTCTGCTGTGTGTGTAGCTAGAGCAGTTTCTTTGACTTCACCTGTAAGCAATTTAAAACCTGCAGTATATGCAGAAAAATTTAACGTGTAACTAAATATTTTACATGTGGGAATAAAAGACAGAATAACATGGACAAGACTTACTTTTTATATTCCAGTTTAGGGAAATGGTTTAAGGACTGTTACTACAGAATTGCTTACCGGTTGGGTTAATCTTATTTATTCACAGTTGTTAACAATAATTGATGTCTGAAGGTGAGCTAATTACTGTTCTTTTTCTGTAAGTCATAGGAAAAAAACATGAGCCACCCAACTTGTTACAACACTAATACCATTCATTAAGTTGATTAACTATTCTTTAAAGATGCTGCTTACAACTTATTACAAATGGAATGCAGATGAACAGTTCATAAGTGACAACAGTATATATGTCTGCATTTATTATAATCATCTGCTGTCCTGGAAAGTCTGTTTTTTGCATCCTGTTGCTGTATTTTGTTAGCTTGTCTTTATTTTGCTTTCACACAAAAGCAACATTTAGGCACTTTCTATCACAAAACAATGATGACTAATGCATTGGACTATGGAGTAGGAGAAGTTTTTTCATCTGTTGTGCTGTGTCTCTCTGTTAAGCAGGACTACTATCAGCTTTATTAATCATGATTTGGAAACAAATTTGAATTAGAGAACTCTGGTTACATGCTCACATTAGACTGTGCTAAAAGAATTGTATTTGCCAACCTTTCTAAAGGGTTCTTCAGGGTTAGAATAAAGGATCAAGTGACTTGTTTATCATCTCTGTAACCCAAGTCATGCTGGCACAGTCAAGGTCCAGAAGTGTAACTGAACAAAAATTTTCACAGTGAAAGAAATAAAAATTTTGAGCAGGGATTTCACCTAGAAGTTCTTTAACATTTAAACTAGGGAAGATCTATTTGGGTTGCCATAACCATAGATAATAATTATAAAGGGTTTATTCTTCTGCAAATAATGTGCATGTGTTAGTGTTCACTGCACTGTAGGTTTTTTTCCAAACCTGATGCATTCTTTAGTGTTTCTTCTCTCTCTTATACTTTGTGAGACTTGAAAGGATGTATAATATGGTACTTGGAGTTTATTTTAAACAAGTTGTTTTTTTGTCATGGGAAATCTTATTGTTTAACCGCCATGTTGGTTTTATTTCTTAGTCCAATAAAACTGGTTCTGGAAGCATTCTGGATAGTCTTAGGCTTTTAAAGTTCTGGATTTATGTGTCAGGCGGTATAAGATTAAAAGTAATTTTAGTTTTACAGTTTTGATTGCCACAACTCTTTTTTTGTAAGGTCTTTTTAATTTTTTTATTAAGTAGAGGATTTGGATATAAATGTAGATGTAATTTAGAAAATTAAAATTCAGCAAAGCATCTATATCTTGAATAAATAGTTGGAAAAGAGCAATGTTTTAATTCAAATTAAAAAAAAAAAAAATAAAGGAAAATCTACAAAACAAGTACCAAGACAGAAAATGTTGTGTTTACTTAATCTGAGGAAGAAAATGCCCAACTCTATACTTTTTTTAAAATTTCGGTTATCTGTAAAGTTGTGTGGAAACGTAATTGGTCTGATTAGATTGTAATGAAACAGATAAATTCCATGTCACCTAACTTAAGGCATCTATGATGTACATATGACCTAGACATCATAGGCTTCTTTTAAAGTTGGAGCAAAAAGAGGTGTGCTTCAAGAATGCAATTTATCCAGTTTCTGTACTCATTTACAATAGGAAGGCAAAGTCCTCCCCCAGCATTTTTCATCAGGCCTAACAGCAGTCTTGCTGCTACACAGATTTTATTTCCCATCCAAATGGTGTCAACACAACTAAATACAAGTATGTCTTCC
>VXBB01023174.1:11282-80761 GCA_013399915.1 Illadopsis cleaveri
ATGGAAGCTTTTTCCACGGACTAAAATCAAAATCTCTGTCTCTTCCTGGGCTCTGTGCCAGGCAGCCCCCTGGACAGACCCCCCTGTCCAGGTTTCAAACCCTCTTTCTTGGGTCCCAGATCCCTCTACTGAGGTCTGTGACCATCCAGGGCACCCAGAGGAATGCCCTGGACTCCGACACAACCCTAGTAGGAGGTCATCTCTGTCATTTAATTATAAAAATGTTTATTCCCTAGCATTTTTTCCATTTCTATAAATTAGCTCCCTGATACAATTCACAGGCATGATGTAGGGGATTGCAAGTGTGGATGAGGCTGTCATGGTTTGGGAAAATACTAGAACATAAGGATTTTCACCATGGCTTTCTATTGGCACTCAGGGGCTGACAATGGTTGCTGACCTATTTCTTTACTAGCAGATATATAGCCTCAACCTCCAACTTGACAAATGTATAAAAGAACTTGCTTTGCATGGTTTTACCAGCTACCAAATTCTGTATATTCTCATGGTCAATACCCATATCTAGGAACCATCTTTCCTTGGCATTCACTTTTTCACTGTGTAAGACATGGAACTAAGACATGTAATACAGCTTTTTAGATTTTTACCTTGGAAGATGGATATTTAAAATCTAGATAAAGCAACAGAAGACTTGGCAACTTTTTTTACTACTAGATCATACTTGGATTTATTCTCAAAACGATTTCAAAAATAATTAGTTAGCGATATAAAAATTGTGGCAAGAAGAAGGGATAGTCACTTTTATAATGGTCTGTTAGCAACAACAATCATTCCAAGGCACATATTCTTGGAGATGAAATAAAATATCATTTATCTTAAGATGAAGGGCTTTTATGAATTACTTGCATGATTTAGGAATTGATTGTCCTTATGCAGCTAGGAAAGGTGCATCTTTATGCTGAAAAAAGGGAGCAGGTACATGTCCAGCTAAGAAACAGAGTCATTAAAAAAAAAAAAAGTTTGTTAGGTGTATGGTGGTATGGCTTCCTGATTGATGGTATAAGTTAATTAATATGCTTCTAGGTCATTAGGAAACTTCACTTTCTCTGTAAAGTTTCACATGTTATACATCAAACATGAGAGAACAAGCAATTGCTGTTATAGTATCACAAATCAATTGAATGCTGCTTAACAATTTTCATTTCATGCAAATCACCACAACTAGTAAATGCATTGTGTTAAGATAACCACCATGTTTAATAAATAGACACTTTAATTTCAAAATTTGTGTTGTTATGTATAAAGCTACCAGATGGCATCTTAAAATATATCTAACTCTGTTGATCTGAGGTTTAAAAACCCCAAGTTTTAGGATGTTCGTGACATGTCACTTCTAACCTTAGACTCTGATTTCTCAAGTCATTCAAGAGATGACTCTTCTGGCAGATATATAAAAAGAAACAAACTAAAAAACATAGAGGCAAATGAATGGGATGAGGGAAAATTATAAGGTAACTGCAGAGAAATAACTGAATATTATACTAAGCTACTAGCTTCTTTTAGTCTATAAAATATATCAGGCTAAATCTGGTTTAATTTGAAATTTATATAAATGCAAAATACTTTACAAGTTAATGATGCTGTTGATATTAATTTAGCCTATGCCTTGGGGCAATTGCCCCAGTTTGAAATCAATACATCTGCATAATTTCAAATTTACGGCAACATCGATGAGATCTTTGCTTTTCTGCTCAACATTATGAATAATATGAATATTTTGAAGCATGTAGCAATCAATATCCTGAAATATTTAAAGACCTGCATGATCGCTAATATTGCAAATCTCTGGGATTCCAGAAAATGTAAGAAAAAAGAACAAAGGACGTTTGCACATAAGGATACCATGGCTCCATTACCAAAGTTCATATTTCATCATGAAAATATCACAAATAACCAGTGAATATAAGCAACTTATTATTCTTCCTCTGCTTCTTGTGGTAAAGAGGACATTATCACTCATTTCACTCCTACATTTAGAGACACTAGACCATGACTGCCACTTTCCTGACCATGAGAGTACTTTCACAACTTTCTGTGTAGTAGAACTAACTGGTAGTTAAAAACAAGGACTAATGCTAATTAACATCAAAGAAAAAATGCAGGAAGACAGACATGCATGTTACAGTGATAAAGAACTTTTCAGTTCTGCTGCTCCTGTAACAGACCCTCTTCTGTTCTGATTCTATTTTACATCCTATTTACCATGCTTGGAACATGGAAGTATGCACATTTTGTAATTGAAATAGTCTCTACATTAAAAAAAACCCAACAAAACAACACTTTGTGCCCCCAAAATCTCTTTCTGTCGCCTGTAGAAGCTTCATGTCTGTGGCAGCAGGATGGGTAGCAAGTTGCAATGAATAGCGTGGCCTGATGATAATGAGAGAGCTACAGCAAGCCTTTGTATGCCTCAATTTATATGCAAAATCTCTATATTCTCTGGATTGCTGCTCAGAGACCCATATGCAATAGTTCCCTTCAGCTGTAATTTTTCCTTAGAGATAGTACTAAATTATGGGATTGCTAAATTAGTGTTATAATCAGAAAAAATAGAAGTAGAATACAGATTCCAAGAAAACCTTTAAAAATGTCATGATACCTTCATGCTAATACTAATATTAAATCCTTTATCCCAGCCAATTATTCTATGAGTAATTCATTCTGCCGAACTATTTTGAAACAAAAGATATTTTCTAACCCAAGACACAATATCCTGATAATGTTTTTCATTTTAAATACTATGTTTTGTCTGTGATTTCAAGATATTACCCTGAGTAAAGACAGTTTGTCAACAGACAAGTGAGGAAAAAATGGGATTTATCAGCTTCATAAAAAATCATTTAAGTAATTACGTGATCCAAAACAGTATAAAAGTAGTACACCATATGCTAAAATATGTTTTCAAAAGAGAAATCGAATTGTATTTCCAGAGTGACAAGGCGGTAGATTTTGACCAGGAAATGTTGCTGAAAGCAAGACTGTTGAAAGCCAAAATGCAAATAGACTAAACCCCAAGTAAACTCTGAATTGAGGAAAAAGTAACTCTGAATTCTAGGAAGATGCAATATTAGTCCAAATAATCCAATTAGTCCAATACCAAATATTATACCAAATAAAGCACTTTTAGCAAACGAAAAGCTAATTAATGTCACCAGGTAAACATTATTCAAATTAAAACCATCTCAAAATATTGTTACTTCAATCAAAATAGTAATCTCTTTAAGAAATGGTCAAGGACAGATAAGTATTTTACGAAGTGAAAAAGTTTGAGGTAATAACATATCAATACATGAAACATAATGATAAAGTTATTTAACCATACAGCTCTTATCTGAACATGTTTCCTGCATGTGATATTTTATGATTAAGTGAATCTACTTGCCATGGTGTGCCATGTTTACAACACAACTTCATGGAATGCAACTTCAGAACTGAATTTAAAAGTGGGTCTTTTTTTAAAGTGTGTCCAGGTTATTTATAGTATTTATATGTAACATTTAGCTTTTCCTTCAAAATATTGCAGAGTGGATTATCATTTATGTAGATGTATTTAACAGAGGGGTGTCATATTTTCTGTTGTTTGTAATGTTAATGTTTAAAGTGAATTTTCCCCGTTTTCCAAATTTTAATTTCTGGGAAGAAGTTTTTTTCCTGTCTGAAAACCTTGGAATGTTTTCTAAGTTTTCTACATTCAAGAGGATCTTGAAATTTTAACAAGGCAAACTTTGTGTGTTTTATTACCTTTTCTAATTATGGCTATCACACAGAAAGATTGTAGTGGCCAAGTTCAGTGGGACTGTGTAGGCAAACTTTGAGAGACTGTGGTTATGAAAAGGCCAGTTACCAAAAAGGATTATGTCTTTTCAAACTTCTGGAATGAAATTTCTGTACTTTAATGATAAGGGCTTCCCACTGCTTCCTCAAGCTGAGTTAGCCCAAACACTGAGAGTGAGATGTGGGGCCTTCCTCCTCTCTGATCCCAAGGATTCTGCTGCTGACACCAGGACACAGGAGACACTGCAAGGCCTATGCCTGTTCTAAGTGCTAGGAGGTACTTCTGGATTAAAGGAGGGTGCAGTTGAACAAACTCCTTGTTCTCTCTGACAAAAACTTGAATACGATCTGCATAAAGAGAAAGAATGAAATAATAAGCTTCTTTTGAAACTTTTTTTTAAAGTATTTTTCTTTCCAGGCAATCACAACCTCTTTGTGCTTCACATATCTTAAAAATAAGTTCTCCTTGCATAGTTTTTTTGCCTTCAAAATTATGAAATTCATGCCTAATGTCTAACATTTATAATGGAATAAAAATTTCAGTTTTCTTCCAGTAATTTTAGTTTTCAGCTATAAAATCATTAGATTTTATAGCAGAGTTTCAAAAGCACATGGGTAAAGTCTATTTTCTACTTATAGTATGATTACCACTACAGATCTTAACTAGTCACTAAATAAGCAGCATCATTCTTGAGCAACTAAAATAGGAAAGGTCTTTTAGAAAATAATCCACTATATGAGCCCTCTAGACATTCTGGTAATTGTGTCACAATCTTCTACTGTAAATCTTGGAAACTGTTGACTCAGATGATTTAAAATCTTCTAACATGACCTGAGGCCAGTGTGGTTTTGACACAGAAAACAGATAACTAAAAAGTATAATATCAGAAAAAGCTGATATGAGCATATAGATGTATGGATTTACTTCACAAATTAGGAGCTTTTTTATTGTTCTTCTTACAGAAGTTTGTTTTTTTTTTCAGAAAAAAAAAAATTCAATGGTTCATGTTCAAAAGGAAAGTTTGTGTTGTGAAGCATGTCTTATATAGTCCACATAATAGGTACATACTTGTTAAGGGCAGGGAGATGTTTAAATGAAAACACTATTTATTTAACTGGAAGCAATCAGGATCCCCTGAATTAAAGAATTTTAATGTGTAGATATTCAAAAAAGATATTAATTGCATTGTCAAGTGAAGATTATGTAATTATCAATAGGTCATTCAAATGGACCCAGGATTAATTAGGACTAAAATGTATAGAATGGATTCATTATAGATCAGAAATGGATGACATTTAGGAAAGAATTTCACCAGGAACGGAAGTGAGGTAGTTTGATTTCTTGAGTTCAGCACATGGATTGATATGTACCTTGACACCTGTTTCTAAACCCTTGTAAGAAAATTACCCTTTATGTATTCCAGTGCTGTGGTGAAAAAGGCCACTTCAGTGTTGTGTGATACTCTGACAAGTACAAATTGAAAATAGTTGTTGTTATAAACAATAACTGGCATTTCTGGACACTGCTGATACTTGGAATTTGAGTTTTGGCTATGAGCCAAAAGACTGCAATGCTGAAAACAGCACTGATTTTTGAAGAGCAAGCAAGAATATTTGATGTTGCAGTCAAACTCCTGAGGTGTTCTGGGGATTGTTTTCCTTTTATATCACCATGACCAGATTGATCTCAGGAGAGACTGAAGTAGAAAGTGGTGCAGAGAGATGAATGTACTTTTCCAAGGAAAGATATTATACTTGTTTGACTATGCATAACCAAAAGTACACTTGACCCATCTATTTCCAGGAACAAATTATGTCTGACACATTTTCTCTTATCTTTACAATTTAAATAAGTTTCTACAATCCCTGTAAACATATACATAGAAATATAGAAAATAATAAGTTTTATTTCTTTATTCAGCCATAATAGTTTTCATCACCAAGCACAGTAAGTCCTTATTCATCTGGAGCTTAATTTCTAAGCACATATTTAAGCTTTTGTTTGAACACAACTAAATAACTTAACAGTTTTAATAGCTAACTAGTCCTATAAATTATAATTTTGTTGAAAAATTACTTATATTAGCAATGTTGCAATGCAATGAAACAGCTGCTAAGGAAAGTTTGTAATTCCTGATTTTATTAAATCACTTTGTTTCCAAATATCTTCAAAAATTGGACTTCACAAAAAAAAAAAAAAAGAAAGGTAAAATTTTAAACAAATAAGAATTTTTATTCTTTACTCTCAATATTATTTTTGATGTTACAGGGCTAATGTACCAGAGTTACCAGTAAAACTTTCTCAACTCTATTAAAAATGCTCCTTAAAACTGTGAAAGAGGGAGGATCACAGTATAAATTTGACATGCTAGTCTACAATTTGTCTCCAGTTTGTAGAACTGGGTAATTTAGGTATTGTTGCCTTTTTAAAACAGCACTGTTGTCTACAACAGTAGTCAGCTCTACCATAATTGTAGACTTAAGACTTAAATCCTCTTGTAAATATAACATAGGAAAGCAGAAATATGCAGACTCATTTCAGTTGAGATTATACATTTTTACTAACGTCTCAGCATATTCCCAGGATCTTTTTGCAAAAGTTGCTTATGTAAGAGAAGGTAGAGCATTACATTAAAGAAGTGAGAGACTTAAAATGGAATAAACTACTGAGAAAAAAAGACACAGAAGTATAATAAGACATAAAAGTATAGAAGTTTCACCTTATAGATACCTGCAGATTATTATAACAAGAGTTAATAACTCAATTTTATTAATATAAACTATATGTAGAGGGAACAAAATGTGTTATAATGAAGCCTTGTTTGATTTTCCTTGAAATAAAGTAGATATTCCAGAAATCACATCAACACTATAATCCTGTCTATGCAGTGTCATATGTCTTTTAGTAAATATTTGATTAATTGATAAAGAAGAAATTTTTTTCTGGATTTCCAGATGCTATCCCCAGAGAGCAAACTTATTACAACAAAACTTAGAACAGCAGAATGTTGGACTGAACATTCAGGGTGCTGGGACACAAATAAGAAGTCTGGACATCTGTAAATGTCCTTGCACTTGTCTCAATTTTTTTTTTTTTTCTTTAAATTTTTTTTATAGCCATCTGTTTATATTTGGCCAATACATTAATCCAGATAACATCTGATAACCAAGTCAATGTTAATTGCAAAAATGCTTCAATTGTTACAAATGTGTCTGATGAAAATAGATTTTTTTTCCCCTGAATGAAAACACATCTTTCTAAACTTGTTGAGAAAAAAAATAAAAATCGATTTTTCTCCTCATTTTTCTTGCTCACCTTTATGTTGCAGGGGAAAAAGAGGAAAAACCTGAAATGTTCATCAGTTTGGTAGTGTCTGTCCAACAAAAATAGAAAATTGACCTGAAAATAGGGGGTATTTGTCTGTCAGTTGACACTGGAAACTTTTTTCTGCTTATACATTAATGTAGAACTCTATATCACATGATTGAGCATGTCAGATATAGACCAGAGGATAGATTTCTGTATATTCCCTACCATTTCACACTGTGTTAACAGCCTACTTGTATAACATATATTCCTTTGACGCTGTTTAGCTCCTCTAACACACCAATCTGTCACTCTTTAAAGAAGTTTTGCAAAGATCTCTGTAAGATATATGATCTTTCAGTGAGTTAGCACCACAGCGAACACTTCATAAGCTCTGTCAAACAGTGATTTGTGCCGTACTGCAGCAGGCTTTTCCTAGAACATTTTTCTTTTTCTCAATAAAAGCAGAGAGTATTGAAATTATTTAAAAGTAGGAGCTGACAGGGCATTGTTCAAGCCATTTTTCAATACAGAACTACTAGTAAGTTCAGAGACATGGTTGTCACAGCTGTTTCAGTATTAACCTGCCATGTAGAAATAGCCAGAGAAATGGTGGCCTACACAGATGTTTGATGTGAAGTTAATGCAAATCTTGAGTTATTTTAATGATAATCCTTTCTTTTCTCTCAAATTATGACTACTTTACTCAATCCAGTCACAAATTAGTCGAGAGAGGCATGCCCCACAGAAAGTAACATGAAGGGATAGGAATAAAAGCAGTTCTTATTCTGGCTGCCAATATGAAGGCTATGTTAATTCTAGCTTATATTAGTTACAAAAGGAAGCTTTGAAGAAAGAAAGTTCGTATGTTTACGTCACATGAATTACTCGGCAGTTGCTCTCCATCACTACATCTATAAAATAAGATTAAATGTCTTTTACTGCTTATGTCTCAAACCAGTTATTTTAAAGCAGGAAAAGCAAAGCAAGTTGTTTGATCTCTGATCCTACAAGACTCAGACTAGAAACTGCAAATAGCAGCTTTTGATATTAAAATGTCTGGAGGAAAAGAAAATGATATCCATAATAATTCATAGCCCAGAATCAATAGTGTCCTGAATAATTCACATTGATATGTTATTTACTTTTTCACTATTAAAAAGAGAAAAAAAGTGTTGATTAGCCACTTTTCCTCAAGATGCACAAAGGATAGCTTATATAAATCAGTGCCCACTATGCCAAGTTATACTTGCTGATGGAAGAATGTTGGTACATCAATCAGGTTGAGAGTTCTTTCTTTCTTCAGACAATTGAAAACATTTCTGCATAACAAAATCATGCTTCATCAAACAATACACTACTTTCACTCTCCCATGCTTCAGAATTCTGAAAATGTTTTTCCAAATGTGCCAGGGAACTTGGGAACTTGCCTCCAGCATAAGGCAAAGCACACAAATTTTGAGACTCGAGAGATGTTCTCTAAGGACTGCACAAGCCCATGCAATGAAGGTGATAATAGAATGCTGAACACCAACACGAGGAAGAAATTCTTTACTGTGAGGGTGGTGAGACACTGGAACAGGTTACCCAGAGAAGTTATGGATGTCCCAGTCTTGGCAGAGCTCACTGCCAGGCTGGACAGGGTTTTGAGCAACCTTTTCTACTGGAAGGTGTCTCTCCCCGTGTTAGGGGTGTTGGAACTCGATGATCTTTAAGGTCCAGCCGAACCAGTCTCTGCTTCTGTGATTCTAATGTTAATTCTTGCAACAGGAAAATGATAGCATAATGCTGAAATAAAATAACAATTACAGTTGCTTGCTTCTCAAGTGAGTGACATCTGAATATTCTTACTAAAAGTGAAAAGGTGATTTGGAATAAGTAGGAAAAGCAGATTTAAATTTTTCGTGTTTGCAGTATAAAGTACCTTTTCTTCCATGAGGAAAGATGACTTTTGGAAGGTACAATACAGTGGGTGCACATCTCAGCACTGATTCATAAAACAAAATCTTTGTGGACTATAAGTTATTCAAAGGTTTTGTGCTTGGTCTTGTTGAGTGGCCTGTGGCAGATGTTTATTCACATTGCAATCCATTTATTTGACGACACCCTCTTTCTTAATTAATGAATCACCATGTAGGTAATTTGGACAAGATCAGTAATGTTCTATTATTTCACCTTATGAAATGGAGTCAATAAACCGTAATGCATTTTAACCCTGTGAAATTATCAGGGTAAGTACCTTTAAAAACAGAATAATGCAATTATCCTTGATCTAGTATTTTTAAATGTTCTCTTATCTGGACATTTTTAATGAAAAATTCATATTATACCTGAGATGAGCATTAATCAGAGAGACCTTTTCTAGTAAATAGGACTTCATTAGGTAGACTTAATCTGCTTCAGACCTTGAATGTATGACTGTTTAGAAAAATCACTCCTAGAATAGCACATTATTATGTGAGGTTTGGGATATATTTCTGAGTTGCATCATAAACACTTTAAAAAATGATCAAAATAAAGGGCTTGTACACTTTTAACCATAAATTTTCTCTTGCTAAATGTATCAACACTGTTTTCATCTATATCCTGAATGCATGATCTTTGATACAGTCTGATGTAAGCAGAAGAGATTACACTTTCATCCTAATCTAAAGTGGAGATTTTATTTCAGTATTTTGATAAACTTAAGACATGTTATATTTTAGAATGAAATATTTTTAGCTCACAATTTTTTGCTCAATTTTTCTACATTGCCACAAATTTGCATTCTTCAGAGTATGAATAAATATTACTGACAGATATACAATGTAATAAAACATGTCTAACTGAATAAACTGTATGACTGCCATATATAGCCTGAAAAATATGCTGGTGCCCCATGGAGCATTCACAAAAATAATTTACATAGAAGCTTGGAGTAAGGGTTTTAAATTTCATGTTCTGAGACCTTGACACATAAATTTGATGTTCTGAGACATTGACACATAAAAGGATAATAAGTTTGTGTCTTCTAAAAAGATAATTTGTTGTAAAAACAAGAACATTCAGAAAATTTTTATAGTATTGGCTCAACAAAGTCAGTGCCCAGCCCCTACCTACCGAGCAATATTCTCAACCCACCAGCTGAGATGCACTATGAAATGTAAAAAAGACCTCTGAAGAGTTGGGTAATGTCCTCATGACATCCCAGAAAGCTGACTATGACCTTTTACCATCAAATACAATAACAGCATTAAGTCTATCAAGAAATGGTGTGCTGCAAAAACAACTCTGATACAGACCTTGGAGAGAACAATGGTTTAATCTTCTAAGGGAAAATTCTAAACCATAAGACTTTCTAAATGAAAACTAAATTACAGAACTAAAGCCATCTTCCTTTTCTCAATTTTTTTTATTTTTCTTCTTCTTCTAAACCAAAAGCATTTAGAACACATGCACAGGAATATGGATCTGAATTTGTTAACATGTCT
This sequence comes from Illadopsis cleaveri, assembly GCA_013399915.1. NCBI lineage: Eukaryota > Metazoa > Chordata > Aves > Passeriformes > Timaliidae > Illadopsis > Illadopsis cleaveri. Next base: position 21,855 of record VXBB01023174.1, read on the forward strand.
CCTGTCACCAATGTTGACACATGTTTTTCATACCAACAGTAATGGCGGGAGCCAGACTGGACTTTCACTGTAAGAGACAACACAGCCTTTGAGTAAAAAGAAGCAGGTAGTCAATGAAGTGATCCAACTGCCCCAAACATTTGGACTTCTAATGGGGCACTACAGTGTCTCCTAATAGTAATTCGACACATAAGCATGTATACAACAATAGATACATACAAAGTATACAGAATAGATATGAAAAATTGAAATATTCTTACCTCTGAGATATATATAGAAGAAAATACTTGTTACTGTGTCAGGTCACACAATAGCTCTGAACGTTTCAGGTGCCACCTAGTGCCCAGTTCTCATGTGTTAAAGTTCCCTTCAGGAGAAAACTGGTTTTCTTTGTGCCCTTTTATGTCACTTTTATCCAACAACATGTCAATGACATCCCATATCCACATCTTATGCTTTAAATTCCAATTTTAAACTCTCAGTGACTCACAGTAATAGAAATAACTTTATCTTTTTTTTTCTTTCTTTCTCTTTTAAAACAAGTTGAAAAGTTCAACATACCACGAGTTCTGCCTTCGTGTTAGGACAAAATTTGTGAAGGTCTATAGCAGGGAAAGCTTGGCTAGTTAGTCAGACATGAAGCATGATTGATTAGCCATGTGGTTGTATCCTCAGAATACACACTGGTCAGTCCAGATGACTTTGGCCAACAGGAAGGTCGAAGAGAAGTTACATTGTTTTTAAGGCTAGCCAGTCTCTAATTTATAATAATTTAAAACATGAATCTTCAAATTATCCTTTGTAACAGCTGAAGAGTCAATGATTAAATAGCAATGCCTATGAGTGTTCACTGAAACTTCTATTTCTTCTTTTTTCCCTTGGAAGTCCCAGTACTTTTACATTAAATGTGCTATTTTATTCTGTTCTCTAATTTCAGAAATTCTGTCATGTTGAATATAAAAACTATGCATCTTCCTTTCCTTATTTTTGTTACACCTTGGAACAAAAATGGAATCCTAATTTCAGTAGGAAATGAGATTTGCTGGTATTTGCTGGCATCTCAAATATATAAAATTCATTACATTTGCTTGACATACATATCTATTACTGTTTGTAAAATTTGTGCAGAGATGCTGCCTATATAATACCACACAACTTGTTTGTGCTATGGCATCCTCCTTCAGTGAATAAACTGATTTTTTCTAAATTTGTTAGCTTTTTACATATTTGGCTACTGTAAATTCTCCAGGTGAGAACAGCCAGTGAGTAACAACACAACATTTCTATTACCTAGCATAAGGTAAAATGAGATGAGGCATTGAGGCTAAGGTGGAATGAAAAGAGGTAGTACAATGAGATAGTTCTTGCCATAATATTTCAGAAACTGAAAATTAAATTATTTTATATAACTCCAAAAGACCTAGTAACAAATCTATATTGTAGAAGGATTATCAATAACGTATAAATTTTAAGATTATTTTTTACTTTAGATTGTCCTGGGGTCTGAAATAATCTTTTCTTGGTAATTTCAACAGCCTCTTCCCAGCTGTCTCCAGAATACAGCCATATTAAAAAAAGTACTCAGAAAACACAGCAGTCTAACTAGAACAATCCCATTTTGACCCATACATAGGCATATCTACACAACCTTTGCATGGCAGGCAGGGTGCATCTGTCTGGACTTCATCCACCTGAGAAGCTGAACAACCATCATATGTGGCAGATACAGTATCTTAGGCTTCACATTATAATGATTTGGCTGAATAGTTCCATAACAGTATGGATGCAGCAATCTCTGTGATACTTGTATGTAGTAAAGCATCCCCCNACTCTACATCCAGGCCAAAACTTCATGTTGTTTCCAATGGTCTTCCTCAGTCCATGCAGTAAGTGCATCTACCTTCCAGCCATACTCAGGATTTAATTGGTGCCTTCAGCAGCTGAGCAGGAATTTACTGCAGCTAAAGTTCTATTCAAGTGGAATTTGGTAAAGTCAAGTGAGCGTGGCTCCTGCTAATCGTATAGCTTTGCTAACTGTCTGGTTGCCTGCTTGTCATTTCCTTCAGGTTGCACTTCAGAAGTGTGCCTGAAGGGGAAATATCAGATTTAACCGTACCTACTGAGGCATCTTTCTGTGGGTTTCACTTGGTTCCAGGTTATGCTGCCCTGTGGTTAAATTAGTGACTGCCATTATTTTTTTGCATGGTCCTTCAGCTCTAGTGCCTCTAGTGCTGTTCTGCATCTGCAGCTGATTTAAACAGATATTCTGAACATTGCATCTGAAGGGAACACATTGCCAACCCTGGACATTCTTCATGCTCACTGTATTAATGTGACCACAGTATTGTTATTATCCTTTGTTGCCTCATATAACCATAAGGGTTTTTTTCTGTACTTCTTGCTGTTCCCTTGCTTGTAGAAGAATTATGTTAATGCAGTTCTAACTTAACGCTCAAACAAGTTTGTTCCTATTAAAACAGTATATGATATTATGCTATAAATAGAAACATTCTTGTCTTACTGGCAAGGAAGACAAATCCAATGATTGTTTCCATGTACTTAGAAATGAAATCAAATTCAGTATAAAAAAATCTACATTGAAAGTTCCCTCAAGACAGGGTCTTCTTTCATTTTTTCACATGAAAATAATCTCAAAAGGAATAAAAAAGCAAAATTACGTTATTCATTAAAAAATAGGTAGGAATCTGCAATGTAATTAGATGTATGATCTTTAATGAACAGTAGAGACCCTCAGTGATGTTACTATTGCAGATACATTAATCAAGAACAAGCAATTAGAACAGGAAAAGAAAAAAACCTTCTTTTCCTTTGGGGAAAAAACAGCCCAAAACTTCTCGCACTTTCTCTTGCTTGAGTATTTATAGTTAGACATCAGGATATGACAGTCTCTTTTTGACTGATCCACAAAAAATGCAGAAATTAAAAGAAAAACTTCAGAGAAGTTTAGATTACTAGATAAACACTTTCTGTCACTGCTGTAAACAAAAGTGAATTTCAGAATAGTGATTCTTCATTCTGCACTTGCATCTTAAGGTGACAGATTTGTTATAATCAAGAGAACCATTTTTGTTGTTGAACTTCTAGAAAGGAAAGACCTGGATTTTGGGGGAGGGAATTTTTAAAATTCAGTAACTGTTTTAATATGTATCTGTTTAATTATCTATCTATAATATATTTAATATCTGTGCTGTTTATGATAGATTTTTCAAAGCATTAATTTAAAATGTGTCTTTACTTTCTGAACCTTACATTTTTGTGCAGTTAAATTGACATTTTGATATTAAGCTTTTCATTTTTTTTCCTTCACTGCACTTATATTGCCTACTTCAAATTTTTCTTGTGGTTTCCTTCACTCTGTAATCTCACGTGAAACATGCATGTATACATATAATTCTATAAGTGTGTAGAAAGACAACAGTATTCCTATACTCATCAGTTAATTCTTCTAGTCCCCACTAGATTTGAATCTAGACCATGCTTACGCATATATTCAAAGCGATATGAATGAGGACAGAATAGAAAGTAAGCAAAATGTAAGTTTTGAGAAAAAAGACAAAATATTATGAGTTAGAAGCTGTGTATCTAAGTTACTTTTTTAGTTTATAGAACCTTTGCAAAACAATGGACATCTAAAATAAACTATTATAGGATCCAATATAGATGAATTTGGACAAGGGAATTTCAGGCTACTTCTTATTTTCACAAAGACATCACCTGTCCTAGTATTTGGGACCTTTCGAGTGTATTGCTGTCCCTACAGCCACAGATATACTAAGTGCAGCACTTCTGAAATCACCCTTGAGTTTTCAATACCAAAGCATTCTTGCTTCTCAGAAAGTCAAAGTACATATGCACAGCTTTTCCAAGGGATATCCATGTACAGGCATATTCTAATATTTCCAGTACACCACGTCCTGTCCCAAATGACAGCTGGAGTGGCCGCTACAATAACATATCCATATTCATGTTTGCATGGCAGACGAATTGCTGCTTGGAGTAGTAGACACAAGTGAACAGTCTAGGACTGGTACCACGCAATAATAGGGGGAGATATCTGAACAGGGAGTGTAGGGATACCATGAGTGTTTATTTTCAAAAGTACTACATGAAACAAGTATTAGACTGTATTGGGATATTGCATATGTTTTTCAGAGTGAGTACTCATGAAAATGTATGTATTGACAGTATTTTTCACTTTATTTTGGGAAAAATGGGATCTTAATGATTTGCAATAGCTGCAACGAAAGCTATGAAAATGTATGGATCAACCTTTTAAAAAAGAAAAATTATTTGTGTTCCAAATTCTATAATAAAATAGTATGTGAATGACAGTAGTATTCATAACTAAGCTTAAGGGAATGCAGCACTATGACAAATGCTTTTATTACTGGAATATGTGAAAATACGTGTTTTAGACAATATTTAGACATGAAATTATAAATTTCATGTTTAAACATTTTAGGGAGGATAGTGCTAACCTTGATTTCATAAATATCATAACAGAAAAAACCCTAAACATTCCTAGCTTAAAATCTGAACAAAAAGCAGGTAAATTTGAAATTTTCATATCTGTTTCTGATTTGTTTCTCCCTGAATGAATGCTGACAAAGAGAGTCTAAATTTCTGCTAGCCTCATTTTTTGAAAAAAAAGCCAGAAATAAATTATATTTAATGCTATTTAATTTGAATATCTTATTAATTAGTATTTATAAAGGACTGAATTTCTGCTAATTAAAGTCCTTAAAGGAGCAGGTCCACTCCTGCTAAACAGAACTCTCCCAGATACATTTTACCCATAGCTTTTTAACAGAATTTACATTGGTATTATTAAGAATTAATTCAATAGAAAATTATTGAACAGCGTTAAAGGATATTTTAAGCTTCATGTTTTAACATTATGTAAAAAAAAAAAAAAAAAAAGAGGACAAATATGTTCATAAGTACCTTGTTTACAAAATTAAATCTAGGACAAAGAACATTCCTGCTTGGAGAGAGATTGAAACAATTGGGGCAGCTTGCTTTGAAAAGGAGAAGAGAAATAATACAGAAAAATGAAAAAAAAAAAGTGGGAAGGTATAAAAAATTCAATTATGCTTATTTTCAAACTACATGAACAAGGACAAATTCAACCAAACTACATGAACAAGGACAAGTTCAACCAAACTACAAGACGGCAAATTTAAAAGGAAATACTTTTCCACCCTTCATATCATTAGTGATTATCAAAATGTCACTGAAGTCAAGAATCTGTGCAGAGCTGAATAAAAATTACAACCCAGTTTGGCAATTCCTGTGTTCCCTGACAGGTGACAATCTTAGGGTAACAATCCGTAGCTTTGCATGTCAGGGAGTTGGTAGTACAGTGTCACATTCAGTTTGAAAATAGATAATACCTATCAAAGAAGACAAATGCAGTTACTTGCTAAATTATCTCCCTCTCGCTCCATATAAGACACTTGTAGATATTCAAAATGAAAATACTCACAGAATAAATTAATATACTTAAAAGTGTACAATATTTTTTTCTACTTTCTTATCTGGAATCAGGCACAAAATGGCTTGAAGGGTTAGAAATAGTAACATACTCCCAGGCCACTTCCATAAAGTTAAAAAGTTAATGAAAAATGCCAAGAATTCCTTTTAGATGAGTCATAGAGCATTGCAACTGGAAAATTAGTTTTATTTTAGAAGGAGGGTGATTTTTAATTAGTGCTTTAAAATATAATGTAATTTCACAAGAATAAATTGCCTTCTGTGGGTAATTCTTGGTGAGACAGCAGTAAAAGTAAAGGAAGCAATTTTAGGTAGTGACATTGCTAATCTTTATATTTCTTATTTCAAAGGACAGGGAATATTTGTGGGCTCTTTTTACAAAGCCCTAAGAGATATAGGCTTCTGAAAGACTTCATCTTCTGGGAGAAGTGGAAAAAACTGCGTACAGGCTGAGTTTTCAAGTTAATATATGATTCCTATGATAACCAAAACCCATAGGATGATATTCTTACCTTCATTTTGACATGTTGTGATGACAAATAACAAATTGAACAGCCTTGAAAACTGTTAGAGGATTTAAAATATATTCTTTTGCACAAACATGCAGGAGTAGCTGTAACATTGCCTTCTTTGTAGAGCTTGCAAGCAAATTTGAGGGCAGGGGAGTGTTGTTTCAGCACAGAACACTTCAATAAAGCAGTGGTAAGCATATCAGCTCTTTAGGTGAGCTTTGAAGTGACCAAGGTGACTTAGGCTACTTTCCTACTTCTGTGTTGTGTCATTGTGCAAGGTAATGAAAGTCAACTCTAAACCCACAGTTTATTATGTAAGACAAAGCAGGAAATAGCAGCAATGACATCAGCAACTAATATGCATATTTAACATATTCACATCGAAACATGACTGGTAAATAAAAACTTGCAAATTAACTCATTGTTAGCATGTATTTTATATATAGTGTTTATATATGCATGGATATATACAGAATGTTTTTATGATTATAGTGGATTCTGCCTTTTAATAACTGTTATGTAGTTTTGTTTTGTGGCTGGTATCTGAATTCTAGTAATATATCCTAGTTCTGGGCATTGAAGTTTGAGAATGTAATGAATGTTGGGAGAAATACTGATTGTTTTAATAAGTGTTTATATCTTTTTTCTTTAATTGAAACCTATAACAGCTTAGATATTTAAGTATGTTGTTCACACACTTATGAGCACATCAGGGCTACTGAAGAATATTTTAGTCACATGGAATTCAGTAAAAGAAATTAAAACAATACATGCATAACCCTCTCCCATCATTTTCCTTTTTAGATTAGGGTAATTTGGTATGAATCCAAATATCTGATTTGCCTCTTCTCCATTAGCATTAGGCTGATAAGTATATTTGGTACAAGCTTTGAAGAGCTCAGGATGAGTTTATGAAACACCTTTTGTTCACACTTGCACAAAATCTATGTTTTAATGTCCATTAACTAAAGGACTTTGGTAGTAAATGGCTAAAAATGTTGTAATCAAGCTATTTATGATGCTGAAACACCAGTCAAAAGGGCACACAGTTGAAGTGTGAGTACCAGCTACTGAAACTGATCTCTAATTAATGGCCTCAGAGATCAGACTAAGAGCAGCCATGAGTCATTTTGGATTTCTAGTGGTTTAAAGCTCTGTATTATAGAGGAAGTAACCAGACCTGTGGTATTTCACATGATTAAATTAACTAATTCTTTGCTCAGAAATAAGTTACCCACAGTATCTCATCTGTTTTCTTTATTATCTAAGATCTATTAAATCATTAAAGAGCTTCCTGATCATGCTTAAGCTTATGCTTGTTAAAATTTTTTCTTCTCTTGATTAATTTTTTTCTTCCAAATTTTGTTCAGTTTGAATCTGATGTGCTTTCATGTTTATATTACAATTTTTAAAATATTTTTGCATTTGTATAACTTGAAAGTCAGAAATATATCAAGGTGCTTTGTTTCCTGTTCATATGTAATGATTTCTTCTGTATCAATTTAATAAAAATTATTAATATATTGATAGCTGGAACTTAAGGAAAACCTCATGCTAATTTTCATTTACCTTTGGATATGTGGGTACTTAGGCAAGTATTAAATACACTAAGTCAGCAATGGATTTTCAGTGTTTAGAGTCGTGTAAAATCCATAAAAACACACTATCTCTCCAAAGTTATCTTATTTTGTGTTCTATATTCATAAGCAAAATGATACATTTATTTATAACAACATTTTAAATATAAAAATATTTAAAGTCATAAATACATATTTTTTCCAGAATTACAGAGTAGTTCCTGTGGCAATCCAGGAGTTCCACCAAAGGGTATTTTGTACGGTACAAGATTTGATGTTGGTGACAAAATCCGGTACAGCTGTGTAACTGGATATATTTTGGATGGACACCCACAGCTTACTTGCATAGCCAACTCTGTCACTACGGCATCGTGGGACTTCCCTGTTCCTATCTGTAGAGGTAAGTCAAATCCTACAATAATGTTCCTGAATATATACATTAGTATTAACAATTTTTAATCTCTCTATTAATAATTTTTAAACTATTATTAAAGAACACCTCTTTTGAATATTTTGATCTCTTGCTTACATATATGATGTATCTCAGCATATATACCTACTGATTTTTAGGTCAATGTTCTACTAAAATTATAGTTACCATTTATTTTAAAATATATGTTACGTCATGAGAATTAAAAACCTAATAATAAGTAGAATATAAATGTCTGTGTACAACACACTTGCAGCCATGGGAATGCAGATTTGGGATCTGTTAGTGGTTCCTAAGACCTGGCTTTTTGTCTAGTGACTATTGAGCAACTATTTGTCAACTTGGCTATTGAGCAAACAGAAATATGAAATTGCCAAAAAAATTAGGTTACAGGGTCTTACCTTATTGTCAGTCAGATTTGATTATCTTAAGATTTCTATATAGGATACTCCTTGTATTCTAACAAATATTGTAGTTCAAATCCTTTTCCCTTGCTCATATTAGAAATATAGCTGTAGTAAGGAACCCAGTATTACAGGTAAATCCTATTTTCTGAAAGAAATATTGTTAAAGACAAATAATGTTTGCACAGCAGCAAATGGAGGTTATGCTGATAAAATGAAGGCACTATCACTGCTATACACGACCAAAGACAATATGTCAGGTAACTTTGGGATCAGTTTCTAGATTCACAGGTTAATTTTACAGAATGCAACTTTTATATTTGTCTAAAAACTTTGATAAAGTATTGCAGAGACTACAAAACCATTCCAGCTGAAATTACGATTCTAATAAATACAGATTGGTTAAAATGTGATTAACCAGCACTGCCAAAAATTAATTATGTATGAGAAAAGTGTGTTACTGGAAATACAATACTTTCATTTCCTCTTCCTGACTTAGAGCTATTTAATGTTTATCCGTGGTCCTGAAAAAATTACAAACTTTTTTTTAATAGTACTATTTTCCAGTAAAAATATTTATAACTTCTGAATCTTCCACTCCTACTTTCCAGAAAAAAAGCTAGCTTCTAATAATGGAGATATAAAATCAAGTCACATATCCAAATTTTGTTTCTGGAGATGAAAATGCAAAAGATATGATGAGGATATGTTAACTTCCAAAAGATTTGTAATAAAATTGAAGTCTAATGGGCTCCATTGCTCAAATTCTCAATCTGTCAATTTTGAAATGAATGGCATAAAAATAGTATTCTTGAATGAGTTACACATTCTTTTTTTTGATACAACATTTTCCAGGAGATCTTTGGATATATTTTGGTTTTGCTTCAAGGGGGCATGAAAATATACTGTGCAAATTTGAACTGGTATGATAAACTCCCAAAATATCCCTGTGGTCGGACATTACTAGTTTGTAAGAAGACTATTTACATGACAATATGAAAAACATTTTTTTTTAACTCATAATTAGAGAGGTCATTATCTTCACAGTGTCATTTCTTAAGGCAAAATAAAGTTAACAAATTGGAAAGGATTCAGAAAAAGAAGAAACTGGTTCTGTTAGGTTTCAAAATTGTCATTTTGTCTAGAGACTGAGGGACTCAAACTTTTCCATGTATGTGAAAGAAGATTAAGACAACAGCTTGATTAACTGCAGAAACTCATGCAGAAGGAAAACATTTTTTTTTGAGAAGACAATTCTTTAATCAATAACAGTGAGGAATTTAAGGGGTAAAAGTTTAATGAACAAAAATAATAATTAAAAAAAGCAAACCAAGGTATACATTTTAAGAATGGTGGTTACAAATTGCTGAAACATAACCTAAGAATGTGACAGATTCTTGATTTAAGTCTTAACATAATGGCTTAAAGCCTTAATGCACAAATTGCTGTTAAGGTATTTTTGGGCCATGTCCAACAAAAGAAAAATAACCAATTATTTTCAAGAGTTCCTTTTAGAGTCAATGCTTTATACCAGAAACACCTGACTTTACACATAAAATGGACCCTTGTGATTCCATTCAAATGAATCTCTCCTAATTTTGCCTAACACAATTATCCAACACACTTCTGCAAAATGTTGCTAAAGGTGATTGTGGACTAATGAGCTTCTTATCTATTTCTCACTGTTTGCCATGGAGACTCTTTGATTAAATACTCATCCTTAAAGATTTCCTGTAATAAACGTCTTATTGTTCCCTAACAATGGTCATTACATCTAACACAGAGGATCCTGACACAAGCAAGAAATACCCCAATAACAAAATACCCGAAGAAAAAAAGTATATTTTATTCAATATTAATTTTAGGGTTGCTTGTTTGCTTGTTTATTTTTACATTTCAGAAAAAAACTTGTATTTGAGGCACACAGAAGTCATCAGACTTAAAATCATAAATGTCTGTAGATCATCGGTGTGTAAATATCATTCTCATCTACCTCTTGTAATCCAAGTAACAATTAAAAAAAAGTAACAAATAAAAACCAAGAATAAGTAAATTTGAAGAGGTTTTTTTATNAGTAACAAATAAAAACCAAGAATAAGTAAATTTGAAGAGGTTTTTTTATTATTATTATTTTAAATAATTCCTCTTACACTGCCTTCACTTTAAATGAAGAGATGAGGAAGAGGTCATGCTTGTGCTTTAGCAATGTGATTATTATGGATTGAGGTCTCAAAGTGGGGAATTTCATTGGAAACAACAGTGTTTTGTAATGTCACAAGCATATATACAAGATACTCTGACTAAATGCTTTCATTTTTAATTTGATAAATTATACCAATACTTGCATTTTTAAAGTTATGTATTTTGGGGCAAATTTTATTCATGAAGAAAAGAGTTATTCCTCAAAGAGGTTCTTATTTTTTTACTTGTCTCCATAGGATTTTACTGAAAAATCAGCGAACATATTTAATGATTGCTTTAATTCATATCCTCTTTGTAGATGAACATTGTCTAAATGCACAAAGTTTTTCACCTGCAAGTTTTAGAATTCATTAAAATATTGTTACTTTATTAGAAATGTAAGAAACCCCCTAATTATATGAAAGCTAAATTGTATTTATTTTTTGTGGTCAACTATGCGGTGGAGTTGCTGTCTATATGAGACAACTACACAACATATGAAATGTGCCGACGTCTGCCTTGGGATGGATGACAAGTGAGTTTAGAGTTTATGGGCTCAGATCAAAAAACAGGTTAAAAAAGATGACACTGCCGTGGGTGTTTACTACAGGCAGCCTGACCAGGTGGAGGAGGAAGATGCTTTCTCCAGGCAGCTTGAAGCAGCCTCAAAGTCATGGGTTCTTAAGAGAGATTTTATCTACCCTGCTATGTGCTGAAGGAGCAACACAGCAAAGCACAAACAGTCTAGGGTGTTCCTTTGAAAGCATTGATGACAATTCCTGTCACAGGTAGTAGAGGATCCCACAAGGAATGGTGACCTGCTCAACTTGATATTAACGGCATCTCCTTCTTGGAGGTGTGAATTTTGGGGCAGCCTTGGCTGCAGTGGCCATGAAAATGTGGATCTATGGAGAAAGGAGGAAAGGAGGAAGCAGGGCAGCAAGTAAGACTACAACCATGCACTTCAGGAGAGCTGATGTTAGCTCCTTCAGGGATTTTCTTGGAAGAATCCTGTGGAAACAGGCCCTGCAGGGAAGAGGGGTCCAATAGAGTTAGTTGATATCCAAAGATGACTTCCTCCAGAACCAATAATGATGCCTATCAATGAGCGAAAAATCAGGCAAAGGAGTAGAGAGAGGCGTATGGGTGAACAAAGAACTCCTGTCATTACTCAAGCATAAACAGGAAATACACAGGAGTTAGAAGCAGCATCAAGTCACATTGAGTGAATATAGAGAGATTGTCAGAGTAAGCAGAAATGAGATCAGGAAGGCCAAAGCCTGTCTGCAATTAAATCTGGCCAAGCATGTCCAGGATAACAAGAAGGGCTTCTTAAAATACATTAATAACAGAAGAAAAACAAAAGGATAATGTGGGCTCATTAGTAAATGGAGGGTGACCCTGGTAACAGGGGATGCAGAGAAGTCAGGGTTATCAAATGTCTTCTTTGCATCAATCTTCCCTGACATGATCAGCCCTCAGGGTTCTCTGACACAGAGTAAAGGAGCCTTGGAAGGAAGACTTTTCCTTGGTGAAGGAAGATCAGGTTAGACAACACCTAAGCAAACTTGACATCCACAAGTCCATGGGCTCTGACAGGATGCATCCAATGAGAGACCTTCTAGACATCGTAGAAAGGTCACTCACAGTCATCTTTGCAAGGTTGTGGTGATCAGGAGAGGTGTCTGGAGAAAAGCAAATCTCACCCTGGTCTTCAAAAAGGGCAAGAAGGAGGACATGGGGAACTATTGGCCAGTCGGCCTGACTTCAATCCCTGGAAAGGTGATGGAGCACCTCATTCTGAAGGCCATCTGTCTCCATGTGGATGACAAGAAGGCAACCAGAAGTATTTAGCATGTATTTGCTAAAGATAAATCGGGCTTGACCAAACAGATTGCCTTCAACAGTGAAACAACTGCCTGGATCAATGAGGGGAAAGCAGTGGATTTTGTCTACCTTGTCTTCAGCAAGGCTTTCGACACTGTCTCTCACAAAATCCTTTTAGGCAAAATCAGGAAGTGTTGACTGGATGAGTGGACAGAGGCCAACTAAAATCTGGCTGAATAGCAGGGTTGTAATCAGTGGCAAAGGGTCTATTTGGAGGTTTGTCACTAGCATGTCCTCCAAGGTTCCATGCTGGGCCCAGTATTGTTTAACTTATTCATCAATGACTTGAACAAAAAGGCAATCAGTTTACTGATGACACAAAACTGGGAGAAGTGGCCAATACCTGAGTGCTGTGAGACCTTCAAAAAGACTTGACAGGCTGGAAAGATGGATGGAGAACAATGGTCTGAAATTCAACAAAGGCAGGTGCAGAGTCCTGCACATGGGGAAGAATAACCCCATGGACCAACACAGGCCGGAGGCTGATCTGGAGAGCAGCTCTGTGGAGAAATACCTGGGAGTCCTGGTGGATGCAATCCTGTGTCATGTGCTCTAGCTGAGCCTGCTTGAGCAGCAAGTTTGGACAAGATCACCCTCTGTGTTGCCTTCCAACCTTACTGGTTCTCTGATTCTTTGAATTATACTGTGCACAACCCATGACTGGTTTTTAAATAAAGCCTTCTTCCCTGAAAATTAATTTTGATAAGGTTGTTTATAACCATGAAATGTGACAGAAACTTAATTATGTCACCTATTCTTGACCTAATGTTGCAGCTTGCAGTTTTTCCATGATGCAGCGAGCTAGAAACAGTTTACTGAGGGTAATAAATAATGCTACATTTATATATAATATTTTCATTCTGTAAAGGTTATAAGAATTAGACACTTTCATAATCAAGGAAGTATTCTTTTATGTTTTTTAAAAATTTATTTCATGCTAAAATGGGTGTTAAAACAATCTCCATTCTAAAATTTATATTTTTTAGAATTCAGAAATTTCATGTACAGAATACAATTGTATTTGTATTCCTAGATGTTCTAATAAAATATTTTTCACTATTCCCTGTACATATAGCTACAAAATACTTGTCGATATAAAAATTCTGTTTGTATTTTCAATGAGCGACTTTGTTTTATACTTGTCTAAATGAACATGTATTTCGATCAGAGAAGTGCACAACCCACTGAACCAGCTTCGTTTTTTCCATTGAGGAAATGCATTTCAGCTTTCTTTACTATTTAACTGGGAGGACATTGAGTTATTTCTTGCATATATTGCCATGACGGGTAAAAGACAGAAGAGGTTCATACAAAATTCCAAGTCTGGAAATTCTGTAATTCCCCTGCAATATATATGTATATATGTACTTATAAAGATATGTTTCTTTTTACCCATCTGCATAATTTATTTCTTCTTCTTCAGTGGATTGATTCCAAATGAACTGAAATGAGATACTTATAAGCTCTTACTTTTAACAGTGATCTAATAGGTGCCAAAATTAAATTAGAATATTCAGCTCACTATTTAAATATTTTGCCATTTCATCTATGCAGAACCCACTGGACTGAAAAATTTGTTAATTGCAAGTCACTGGTATAATTGTGTAAGTACACAGATACATGACTATAAATATTTCAACTTCATGAGGTAAGTTTTAGGTCAGAAATAACAGAGAGTAGCTTAAAATTAAATTAAAGTGTCTTGTGGAGCTTCCAATACACTTTTCTTTAATGATTATATTTGTTTCTATATGGTATAGAATAGTATGGAATTTTGAAAAGAAAACAACTAAAATTAAACTTCACATAATTACCAAGAAGTAACCATATAGAAGTGTAAGCATTTCACAAACAGATATATTTAGTTGCAGGTGGATTTATGATTTTCTAAAATCATGTCAAATAGAACCTAGTAATATAAGCAGTAAAATAAGATGACTGCCTCTGCATCTTTGTTATAAGCTGGTCTTTGTAGGCTGTGGAAAGAACAAAGCAGGATATAAAGTCAAAGTACTGCACTTGATGCCATGTAGTGCATTAACTACTGGAACTGACAATATACACAGAGGAAAATGGAGTGCACTAACTTAAAAGCAGGAATAAATTACATCTTACAGGGAACGAGCAGTTTTCTGCCTGAAGCTACTTCTTATATACAAATAGTTATTCTTGGGAAAAGCCCCAGTATAGCTGGGTGAGTCTGGATAAGAAACGTGTTGGATTATTTGAGAAAATTGAAAAGAAAACAAAAAAAAAATTCTAGAATGATGTATTTATATGTAAGCAATTGTATGTGAGCAATTTCTCAGAGCTTGTTCCACAAACCCTTTCTGGGATGTAACCAGTGGCTTAGAATGGCTAACATTCTTATATTTGGTATTTAAAATATATAAATTGTCTACAAATTCTGATGCTATTCCCTAGAATTAAAAACATTAACTAAGATTTTTTGGAGGGAGGAAATGATGAAAAAAATCTACTATTTTATTGAAATAGTAGAATAATGGTTGGGTGTTTTCAAGTACCATGCTGTGTGCTTTCAACCAGGGCAGAGATCTGCAAAATAATACCCGAAATTAGTTTTCAAATAATGAAATATACAATGCCTTTTGTTGTTTTGAATTTTTGCAATTAAAGAGCTTTGTGAATTATTTATTTTATCCATCTTTAAAATGTGTAATTTTTTATACCAATAGAATCAAAATTTTCCATTTATGAATAGCATTGAAATTGCTCACTACTGTACCCTAACAAACTTGTATTTTCTCATTGTATTAGTGTTATTCTCAGGATAGCACCTGATATTCACTATCAGGGACATTTAACATAGATGCACGGTCTTCTTGTGTGGAAAAAAAAAAAAATCTGAGCCTGAAGAATAGTAAACCCCCTTGTGAATGCTAATGTGTGATCAGAACCAGGGATTTCTTATCATTGTAAATAGTGGCAAAACTTTGTTGAATTATGTGAAGCTATTCTAAGTCATTATTGGTGTGTTGTAAATCAGGAAATTGGTACAGAAATAGAAATGTTTACCATATTAGAATTACCGTATATTCTTAATACTAATGCTAAAATATACTACTTTTACTGTATTATAAATAAAAACAATATTAGCATTACTGATATATATAGTGTCCGTTAAATGCATTCCTAACTCACTGAAAATAAACCACCAATAATAATGATGTAACACTGTACATGCTCCTTAAGCAGGCAACATTATTCACAAGAGTTCCAATTGGGTTTAATACAATCAATTCATGTCTAGAACCTGTGCTTCTTCATCTGTGAAAATGGTGGTCAAATAACAAAGTTCTTAGGATGGATGGGGAACTGCTCCTATGTGAAAATTTATGGCATGCAATGATGTGCTACTGTAGTAGCAATGATACTTGAAAAAAAATTACAAATTTTCAGAAAACAATTGAACTATGGAAACTTTTCTAACAGAAAAATAGTTCATTTCATTAGCTTCCTTTTTTAATCAGGATTTACATATTCAGAGCTTCGAATATCTTAAAATGTTTTTCTTACTTGTCCTTTCTTTAAAAATGTATACCTCCACATCAGAATATTAATCAGAACATCAGAGTCATGCATCCATTTGGTTTACATAGTTTGGCTTTATACATCTTTATGTGATTTTGGTAATTCCTGTCAGTAGGGAAGGGAGTTCTCCAAAGATCTATTAGAAACTTATATTAGCAGTGGACTAACCCTCAGGTGGTATGATATAGTCCAGAATGAAAAGGTACATACATCAAAGTTATTTAAACTCTTCAGTGTGGTAACCATATTAATTTGGAAAACAGGCCTCTTATGCTACATCTCCAAACAGTATACAGAGGACTGGGGAAAGAAGCAGAAATTAACTCTTTCTAAATAAATTAAATTCTGCTTCAAGAACAAAGAAAGAATATGTAATTATTCCAGGAAGAGAATATTTGGGAAAAGTTGTAGTTCACACCAAAGTAAGGAAAAGACAGACATAGCAATGCCTTATCTTTTTACTTTTCACGGGAAAAGTGCCAGTAAGTTCAATTTTAATTATGAAAGATTGTTATAACAATTGATAAAGGCAATGAAGAGGAAAAAAGAAAGATCAGATTTTAAATTCAAGAAATCTAACCCAATACTGAACACAATAAAATTTCTTGAATACCAAAATCTTAAATCCTACTATTTTAAGGCTGGGAATTAGGACTTCTTACACAAGGGGATGAAAGTTGTTTGGGTGATTTATGAAAAGCTTTAAACAATGCTTTTATCTCCTGTTTTCTTAAAATTTTTCTTAATGAAGGACAAAGGACATAAAAGTTGTGCTAATTGTTAATGTTAACATATGCCATTGAAATTACGTTGCAAAATTTTCACTGAGGACAACATAACAGTGAGAATTATACCTGAAACTGAAAGGGGTGAAGATTACTCTGGATAATCAAGACGAGTGAATGGGAAGAAGGAACCTGGAAAAGTAAAAAAAAGTTAATCATAAAAGCACAATACTAAAATTGTCAGTTACAAGAAAGACTCAGTCTTTCACATCTAATTGAAAACTAATTTCTTTATTTGTTAGAAACATCTAAAGACTATTCTAAGAGCACAAGTGTTAAATGTATAACTAGCTTAATCCCAGTTTGAGCTAGTGAATTCTGCTTTTGCAATGTAATTATTTCCTTTTACCCTCCTTCTGTTCTAAGGTTCATTTTCTATATGCCATTCTTGGATAAATCCTTCATAGTTATCAATCAGCAGAAATAATATTTGTAAAATAATTTGAGATACTTTGAAAATAATTACTGGTAAATCCCAGGTTCATTAACTTAATTTACTAAACTGCTTAATCTAAAACCTTTGGCTGCCATAGGCTTCTAAACAGACTAGTATATTTTCCTAACATTTTTGAAATTATGGCTTGAAAAACCTTTCAATATCTTTCAGTTTCTGCTTAAAATGAGAATTTACCTGGATATAAATGGAAATTGTGAAAATATTGTTCAGTATTTTGGTATCACTTTGCAAATCCTGATTTATAACTCAGTTGAAATTACATCTAGAAGGCAGAAGTCATAGCAAATTAGTTTTCTGGGGTGTATTTAAAGGCCTTCAAATATTTCCTCATGAGAACAACTGATTGCCAGTAGTGTTTTTGTAGGTGAAAGATTTCATTGCTAAAATTCCAGCATGAAATTTTAGCATTCTTAAAGACTACATCAACCTAAGACTGCATCTTTCTTATCCTAAAGATTGATTTGCCAATGGAACATCAATCTTCATCTTAAGCATTCATTAATCTTCTTGTTCTCATCTTTAGTAGAAATGTTGCTGGTTTATTTAAATATTAAGAAGCCACTCTTGGTGTCTTGTGGGATGGTTTTCAAAACTGTATCTTGTTTTTAAGTTCCAATACTTACAACTGTACACTGATGAAGAAGTCTGAAGATGATTCAGTTGCATTACTAAAATAAATTTGAAATTCCACAAAATTTATTCATCTTTTCATTCAGCTCTGCAAATTCAGAGGCTAAAACCAACTTGTCTTAAATTATGTTGACTCTGGAAGGGCATTTAAATATAATAAAATTCTAGCAATTTTGCTACATGTGTATGAAAGGTTCCATCAGCAAAGGTTTAATTTCTCACAGAACTGACTAATGAACATATAGGTAAACAGTCTGTTTTGTTAATTCATTAATCTTGTATGATGGCCTTCTGAGTTTTGTTCAGGATGAAATCTTTGATGGTAGGTTTGTACAAGTGTAACACATAACATTTCTTTTGAATTTCTGTCAGTCAGTGGAGGTCACCTTATCTCAGCTGCCCAAAATTGTTCATGGGTAAAATCTCTCTTTGCACTGCATCATCAAGTTAATTCTGGGTTAAGGCAAACTGAGAGGAGGTCAAAAACTTTAATTGTGAGAATTTAGTATCACTAGTTGCTTCATCAGTTTCACCTTCCTAATCCAAATACTTTTAACATTGGATGGTATTTTACAGTTCAGAGAAGGAAACTTCCTGATGTTCAGCTAGCACCAATTCTCTTCATATCACAGTTCCCTCTTGTCTTTCATTTTGAAGATTTGATATCATATCATGACATTATACAATTCACATAACCACAGCATCATCAAGGTTGGAAGAGACCTTCAATATTATCTAGTCCACCAACCAAGCGCTGCCATAACCACCCCTAAACCATATCCCCAGGTGCCACATCCAGATGGTTCTTGAACACTTCCTGAGATGGTGACTCCATCACCTCCCAGGGAAATTTGTCCAAAAGCCTAACCCCTCTTTCAGTGAAGTTTTTTCCCTGATATCTAATCTGAGCCTCCTCTGGTGCGACTTGAGGACATTTCCTTTTGAGACATGACAGAAGAGACAGAACCCCATATTTCACACTTTTTTCTGATATAATTGTAAGTATGTGTATTTGAAATTTTTGTATACATCTTAGAACCTGTAAAAACTGTGTAACACATAGTGAAAAAAAAAAAAAATCTTTGTTTTTGACACCTGCTAGTTCTCTTTTTTGTCTTCTTTAGAGAACCATGAAGAAACGTGACCTTTTTCAGTATCAATACTTACATAGGCAAGTTGAAAAGAAAATAATTTTAAACTAAGATCCATGGGAAACAGACATTTTGATCTACATTTAAATCAGGTAGCAGTGGACAGGGATTATAAGCAAAGGATGCAGTGTGATGGGCACATGGGTGACATCAGAAATGATAAGGCAAGGTGAAAACATACCTGCCTCAGGTCAGCCTGGGACACAAGCAGGAGTTACAGAAGAGCAATATTGTTGGAATAACAGACAGCTGTTATTAGGACAGCTCACATGGCTGGAGTGTAAAAAGGATCTATGCAAACCTCTCGGAAGACAATGATGCAGAATGAGCTGGTCGAGGGTTTGTGGATCAGGATCAGAGAACACTAGAACAATCAAGGAACTCATATTGTCAGTCTGTTACACACAGTGGATAAGGGTGAGGAAAGGTGTGAATTATTCTTTAAAGAGCTCAAGGAAGTCTCTAATTCACACACTTTAGTTCTCATACACTTTAACCTTCTTGTTACCTGTTGAAAAGGCAATAGGGCAGGATGAAAACTGTAAAGATTTCAGAAGATCTTAAAGAATCCATACCTGCATTCCACTGTAAGATTTATTCCCACCAGGTAATTGTCCAGATAGTTTTTAAAAACCTTCCCATTTTCCAAAGGCAGTGGTTTTCCATATTTTGTATTTAATATTATTAGAAGGAACTTTTATAATTTACTCCACACATATTTTTCCCTTCAAAATTTAATGCTACCTAATGCTATTTTACTTCACAACTCATGAGACTACTAGTAATGTTTGCTAATTTCCTCTTGATTTTTTTTTTTTTTAATTTATCAATGCTTTCTTTTGAAGTATTGGGCCCTGATTAGCAAAGACTAGCAAAGAATTTTTTGTGCTTCATGGATCACAGCTCATAGTCACAGCATGCTCTTTCTGGTCTCTGGATGTTTCCAGTTATTCACCCAGTTAATCTGTGAGAGTTATTTTAATTCTTGTCCCACTTTTTAAATAACGTTCTGGTTTTTAAATAATGTTTTTAATGAAAAAATATTTTGGTTTTAGTTTTCTTGTTGATTGATTGGTTGGTTGGGTTTGTTTGAGGTTTTTTTTCCAAAATATTAATTGTTGAATTCCAGGTAGATAGGCAAAGCTTTCACCCTTCTGTATTGTCCATGGAATAAAGCACTTTTGGTAAAGTACAAATTAAAGGGCTTCAGTAGACAAATTTGGCCAAAGTCCCAGAATAATATGGTGTTTATTTACTGCAATCTATAAATCTCTAGGCTGATCAAAAATGTGGTGCCAAATTCCAATTTCCTAACTATCTGAAATAAAAAAGTAAATTATGCATCTATAGGAAAAAATTCTGTGGTTTAACTCTTCATTTACTCTTATTTCATTTGATACAAATACTGAAAAAAGCAATATTTGGAGATTCAGTCCTCCTTCATCTTTGAGCACCAAGTGAAAATGCTGAAGTAGTGGTTATTTCTGTCAAACAAAGAATGATGAAAATTATTTTCTACATTTGTTTATCTGTATATGACTTAAAAAGCAGAGGTTTATTAGCAGCAATAATGATTGTAACTTCATGAGCAAAAATTTGGGAATTTTATTTTAATAGAGGATGAAAGGTCAAAGGGTTTTTCTCATTTATCCAAGTCATGTGGATATGATCCATACACCAAGGATTTATAGAGTCCAGTTTTCACAAGGAAGACCAAAGACTGAGGTCAAATTTTATAACCATTAACAAACACCAGGCCTCCATCACCTGAGTAAATCAAATTAAAATGACTGGTACTCACTGAGCTAGGTTTTATCACTTATAAATGGTACAGCAAATGGATTAGGAGAACTCCTTCACTGAAGGGAGAAAGCAGAAGAATGGACAGCACAATAATCAATAGTTGGCTCTCTGGATTCTCAAAGTACAATAATGACAGTTTTTTACTTTCCTAATTCCATGACAGGGAAGTCAGTTTTTCCAGATAACATGCAATTATGCATTAGTCATAGTATAAGATTAATAACTCCAGGGTGCTGTCATCTTCCTTGTTTGATTGCAAAGCTGCATTTTAAATACAGCTAAGTCAGCAAAGGGGCTTGCCAACCATTTGCTCTTTCTAAATGTTGCAGGCAGCAACAGTAGGTCCAGTTATTCTTTATGTCTAGGTGCACAGTGACTCCATTATCCTCTTTTGCAGGTAACTGTAGCTGCTCAAGTAAGCTTGAATTGTGCAAGAAAAAGAAGTATGTATAACAACTATATGTGCGTCTGTAGAAAAATTCCTGCTATTTAAAAAGACTCCTTAAAAGAGATTTTGATCTCCCATTTTGCAAAGTTATGACTTGCTTTCTGAGTCTTTAAATTCTTGCCTTAAATTAAAGGCAGCCTCATATGTCTCACACTCAGGCACGGTTTGATGGCACTTTTGGGAACTATTTTTCATGTTGTTACAGGTTTAATATTTGATCTCAGTCTTGGGCAGTGTTTTGTTGTGGTTTTTTGGGGTTTTTTTTGATTTTTTAAATAAACAGAAATGTACTCAACTATAATCAGAAAATAAAATATAGATTCAACATATGGGAAACATGTTCATGGTTCTTTTAACTTATTTTTCCTTCTGACAATCATATATCAGTAGAATAAAGTCCTCCACTTTTGATCCTGTTTCATCTGAAGCTGTCTGGAAGAATGGCTGGATATTCCAGTCATGTATATTTGACACAGTAAGGCATGTTTCATTTCACTTTCTAACAGCCTTAAAATTATCAGATGAAAGATATAATAAATCAGATATTTTCATTAAGTATGTGGGACACAACCTGATTACTATAATTCTGTTCTTTTTACTTCTGTAGGTACCAATTAAAAGGCATATCCTTCTCTGTACTAAGGATAATTCTCTTAAATTTAAACCAAAAAGAAGTCCCTCCCAAATTCCTTTACTGATGCAGCTGTTTGCACCCAATATACTTAGTTCATTAGGAAAACAGAGAAAAACCACCAGCCACCTTAATGATTTTTACATTATTTTTCTCCACTTCATTCCCAATAGTGACACACTTTTCTGTTTGTCCAAAAAGCCTTGGTAAACCAGCTGTTTCTTTTCACATACATAGTAATTTCCCACGGTTATTTTAAGAACTGTAGTTATCAAAGAGACTAGAGTACACTCCGTGCTTCTTGGACTGAATTTCAAACATTTCAGGATGACAATTTAACCATTCATTTTGTGTAAGAATAAAGAAACTGCATGTAAGACTGAGATCTTCTACACTCTGAAAAGTTTATTATAGTTTTCAATGGCTTTTCTGTGGTGAACTTATCCATTCATAATTTCTTAAAAGTACAGGTGTTTAAGACATTTGTAAGCAAGTTATTTATATTAGTCAGTAAGAATTTTTCCCTGCATCCCTAGTTATTTGTATTTGGAAATTAAACTACCATATTACATTTAAACAATGTAGTGGGTATGTGTATGAATTTAGATTTCCACTAAGTTTAACCATGCAAGTAGTTTCCTTGGACAGACATTGAGTTTAGTATCTCTTTCAGTAGCATTAAAAAGTTAAAAAGAAGCTAAGGAAATAGGTTTCATGTATCTTAAAGTCTAAGAACCATAGCAGGAATGTATTTTTTAGCCAAACCTTTTCTACATTTTTCTGGATTATTTTGTGTTTTTTTAAAGGAAGGTGATATTAAAAACCTTGAACACCCAGGAAAACTTTTTCTCTCATTTCTAAAACAAGAAAAAATATAATTAGTTTAGTGATGTTTAATGAATTTACATAGTAAAAATATATTAATGGCCTTCTAGTTATAACTGCCATATTTTGGAGCATTTGCTGAAGCACATGAATTTTTTCAGGGGGTTTGATGTTTCCATATTAGTCAGGCTATCCACTGACTATGCTACTTACTAAGTTATCTTTAGCTGGTCTTTCAGTGTTCCGTTACTATTAAAAACAGCATTAGCATGTTCCAAACATGATATCTGATTTTTTCTTCTGAATTGTGACTCTCCTTAAAGCACTCATACAGCTATGTAAGGGAATGTTCATGTTCTTGCCATGTCAAGCTTCCTGCTGATTGCCTTTAGTTTTGACTGTTAATTTTTCTGCATCGTTATTTACCCAACATATTTTAAATAGTACATAAGCTACCAGGACATTTTGTAAAAACCTGTAGTTACATATCAATTAAAAACAGGAACAGGTGAAATTTCCATGTAACGAAGATGCATTGAGAGGGTAAGGAGAGATTATTCAGAATATTGTTTTCTTTGCCTCAATGCACTGACACAGTGTTTGGAGCAGAGATTTATCCTTCTGACCTATCTTGAAAGAAACTTCTATCGGTACCTAGGTATCATAAAGCCTTGCCATCTGTGCCTCTCTAACACCTCCCTGGGAAGCTTATTCCAAAGCTTGACAACTGCTTACATGAAGAAATTTTTCCTAATAGCCAATCTAAACCTCCTCTAGTGCAACTTGAGACAATTTCCTCTTGTCCTATCTCTTGTTACCTGGGAGAAGAGACCAACAACCACATCTCTACAACTTCCTTTCAGGCAACTGTAGAGAATGATGTCCTTTTCTCCAGAGTAAACACTCCCAGCTCTCTCAGCTGCTCCTCATCAGACTTGTGCTCCAGTCCCTTCACCAGCCCTTCTGTGGACACACTCCAGACCCTCAATGTCTTTATTTTAGTGAGAGGCCCAGAACTTAACACAGGATTCAAGGTGTGGCCTTACCAGAGCTGAGTGCAGAGGTACAATCACTGGCCTGGTCCTGCTGACCACACAATCACTGACACAGGCCAGAATGTCATTGACCTTCTTGGGCCCCTGGGCTCACTGCTAGACTGTGTTCAGACACTGTCCAACCGATGCCTCCAGGTCCTTTCCCACCAGGAACCTTCAGAGCTACTTCCCCAAGTTCCAGTGAACTAAACAGTAATGGTAAGAGGCAAAAAATAACAGAGGAAGTGGGCAAGATGAAAAGATTCAAAGATTATGTTACAATAGAGATACAGTGCTACTGGGAAGGGTAATATATATGCTATTTTGGTCAACAAAGACTTAATCCTAGGAAGTCCACTACCTGACTTTCCTGTTAGTACAAATCAATATTAATTTTGTAGGTTGGATCTATGGTCCCTTTTTCCATCCTACCTTTTACAGAACTCATAAGGTGATTCTGGAAAAGTGTGCGTAAATTCAGGTTGATGTGCATCTGCACACAAATTTGTCTTTCAGAAGTGTGGTTTTCAAGCATTCATTCTACCAAATTTCTGCCTCTCGACTCTGGAGGTATCCACAAGGAATGCAAGAAATTGTTTTAATTATCATTAGCTAATGTTGTTTTACAAACAACATTTCTTCAATAGCAGTAACCTAATTCTTAAGATTACAGATTTAATTTCTAAGTTTGGTCAGTGAGGGAAATTATTTTACAGTTTTTCCAGGCTCTGTTCACTGGAAAAGCTACAGGGTTATCTGTTTTTTCAGTATCTTCTTCAGTCTCTAATAGTGCATGGTTATTTACATGCCTTGTTTCTCCATTATGAATACTACCTCTGCTCACCAACTAGAACCTTAGATAAATTGCTTGACCAAAGGTTCATATGGGCATAGAAGAGCCAGAAATAAGTCACGTATCATGAATTGCTAAATCTGACACTGCATGGTAATTCTGTTTGTTTTGTACTGTTGCATATAGCCTTACAACCATTCTAATTTCAAGTATCTTTGGATTATATTTATTTGTCTCATGTCTACCCTGCTATTTGTAAGACTACCTGCCATTTTGTACAAGGATGTTATAATGATCTTGCTATTAGCCAAATAATTTCCTCTCAGACATAAATTCCAATGCTGCACATTATCCGCTTTGTGCCAGCACTCTGGAAATGGTTTACAGACAATAGTGATTTTGTAGCCCTCTAGTCCAGGAATAAATTAATGTTCAATGTCAGCACAGGAGTTGGCAGGCTTAGTAGATTCTGCTGCATTTCAGCTATTTTCTGGCTAGGGTAGTACATAGAAGGTCCAATTAAGAGATTTTCTAAATGTGTACAAATAATTACACTAACAGCTCCCTTTTCCATCATTGCCAGTGTTTCACTCTTCCAATCTTTCTAAAGATCCAATGCTTTTCCTTATTTTTGTACAATAATTTGTGTAGCTGTCTGAAAGATCTATGGTCCAAATCAAGAAGCTGCTATCAAAGAGCTTTGCCATGAACAATTAGATCCACTTGAAGAATAGCTTAAATTTATCAGCAACACTAGCATGCTAAGAGAACACATTTATTTCTGGACACTGGTCATCTCTGATATCAAACTGATATCTCTGGTAAAAGCTTTCAGCTAGTGGATAAATATTACAAACATTTATAAAAAATATGTAAAAATTGAAGATATTAATACAATCATTAAGATCCTACAAACAAGCAAACTTCATGAAGTTAATGATGTCTGTCATATAACTTGTACATTTAGGAAAGAATATGGACTTCTGAGACAAAATTGCATTTGTTCCTCTCCCTGTCATCTATTTATTTAGCAAGTTCTGAAGATAAACTGTTCATGTCTAATCATAACATTTATCATAGATACCTCCAAAGATTTCATGTTGTTAAACTACCATTTCATCTTTGTATCAAAATCTAAAGCAAATCCAAATAGCAAATGAAGATAAATGAACTGATTAAGTCACATACACTTCTAGCAGGTATGTAAACAATCAACACATAATTTTCAAGGTCTCATAACAGCCCCTGCCCAGAGGCTGCAAACCTCGGTGAAATTTATTTTGTAAATATAGATTAGTAACTCTGAAAACAATTGACAATATTTAATGTTAACAAATATTTGACAAGCAAAGTAAGCCTATGCAACCTGAAGCCTTGTGCAGAATCTGAAAATAAAGAGCCTTAATAAAGACTGTTTTGCAGAGCTGGCTAATGAGGGCAAGTATAAAAGTTCATCTACGAGTAAGACTGACGCATAGGGTACCTCAAAGAAAAAAAGAAAGAAAGGAACTCAGGACAGCCCTGTCTCAAGGCATAGGCCTCAGTCATCTATTGGTAAGTGCCTGGAGATGTGGTATGTGCTGTGTTTCAGACTCAAATCCATTGACAGCAATTGTAGATTCAGTGTATATGATGCAGTATGATGCATTGTTTTTCATACAGGAAGCAAATCTAAAATTTTGTACATGCATATGTGTATATGCAGATTAATTCTCCTACTAAATATTCAGACAGATGAATGAGAGTATTCTCACTGAGGTTCTATTAAAAAAAAGGTGCAGTGTTTGCATAGATTGTCTTGATACCAAATGCGTCAGATGGCTGGATGCAATTCAGCTTGGATAGATTTAGGAGGTTTTTTACAGGGTCATTTAGAATGTTTTATATTCTATTGCTTCTTAAAAATTGAATTCCTTTTTATCTATATTACTTAATTTCTTATTTTTAAATATACGTAAATATATTTTTATGTATTTAAAATGTGAAACAGTAGAGTTGATGTAAGTCAACCAAAAACATTATCTTGTCCTCCTGTGTAGGATACTTTCATGTTGTATTGCTCTTCTTTTCATGAAATTTATCCTGTGTCCTTCTTTGACAATATATGTGTGGTATTAAGTGAAGATCTATACTTAAAAAATAAAACAAGTTCTTACTAAACAATTAGAAAGCATTATGTGATCACCAGTTCCCTAGAGGATTCTATCCAGCACACTGGCAGGGTTTCCATGGAAACAAGAACACTATTAAAGACTCTAAAAGTCCTGTCTTTCTTTGGTTTGTCCCCTTTCCTCTTTTTTAGGTAGCTTGTGTTGTGCATAAGCGTTTCATTTCAAATTGTGCAATAAATGAAAGCATTTAATCCCCTCATTAAATGGAATATATTCCTTTCTATAATAAGCTCTGAAATTCTGTGGATCTTGAGCTGCTGTCCTAATTTTAGGCAGTTTTACATTAAGAGGATATGACTATTCATTTACTGAGAGTGAATGAGAAATGTGACCCAGACTGCTATTTTTCCACCATGCTTTTCTTTTTCTAGTGGCTTTAAGAAAAAAAAAGAAAAAAAAAAAAAGAAAAAAAAGAAAAAAAAAGAAAAAAAGAATGCAAGAAGAATGTGGTAATGTGGTAATGTGGTATGGGCATGTGACTTACATCAGCCTACTAACTTGCTTCCTCCATATATTAATTTCCATAGTTGTTAAAGAATACCAACACTCAGAGTGTGGGGTATCTTTTCTGGACTGAAATATTTGCATTTGAACATTTCTGCTGGGTTCTGAACTGTGTATGCAATTGAGATGTTCATTGACAACTGCAGAGAAATCATACTTGAAAAAATACAATGTTTAGTGGAGAAAACATTTTAATGAAAGATTCATTCAACAGGACAGGAATAAATACATTGTTATCATTATCTTTGTGATGGAAATGAACTGTGTTATCTTGCTAATCGAAGTATCATGTTCTGTTCTGGGATCTTTGAAAATAGAGCTTAAGACTGTTGTTTTTTTTTTTTTTTTCATTTCTCAAATGTCCCTTTCTTCTCAAGATAATTCATTTTCATATTATATGACTAATTCATACTAAAATTATATAACATTTTTAATACATTTTATGGCACTTCTCAAAATTTTTAGTATTTAGGAATACTGTTAGATGACCAAAGAGTTAAACAGCCTCTAGTACTGTCAACTGAAGGGAAGTTACAAAGCAGAATAGTGTTTGGCTAGATTTGGAATAGACAGGATGAGAGGGATTCCTCCAAGCATCTTCAATATAGAAGTCCACGTGTTGACTACATTTCTATATTTTTAAGGCCACAACAGAGAATAGAACACTTATGGTCCATCTTATGTTCTCTGCTAAAAGAAATTGCAGATTTGTGATATCATATAGGTTGGAAGGGGCCTCAGGAGGCCTTCTGTCCACAGCAAGGTCAACTACAGTAATTTGCTTGGGCCCATGTCTACTATCTGTATCTTCAAAGATGGAGATAATGTCTCTAGAGACTGTCTCTGGTGTCCTGTTCCAGTGTCTGACCTCAATCATGGAAAATTTAGTTTTCCTAACATTGAATCTGACTTTCACATGTTTCAGCTTATGCCCATTCTCTCTCATCCTTTCACTATTTACCTTTTAGAAGAAACTGGCTCCGTGTTCTCAGTACCTTCCCATTAGGTAGTTGAAGACAACAGTAAGGTGCCCCATAATTCTTCTTTTCTCCAACATGAACATACCCATTTTATTCAGCTTCCCCTCTAGCTATATGCTCCAGCTCCCAAATCATTATGTCAATCTTCAACTTGACTCAGTCCAGTATACCTTTGTCTTTCCTGTTGTGGTGGGCTGACCTTGACTGGATGCCAGGTGTTCACCAAGCTGCTCTATCACTCCCTTCTCAGCTGGGCAAGTCAGAAGAAATCTAACAAAAAGCACATGGATCTAGATAGGAACAGAGAGAAATCACTCAGGAATACTGTCACTGTCAAAACAGACTCAACTTAGGGAAATTAACTTATCACCAATGAAATCTGAGTGGGATAATGAGAAATAAAATCAAATATTAAACCCCTTTTCCCCGACCTGTCCCTTCTTCCGGGGCCTAGATTTTCTCTACCTCCTCCACCAAAACAGCGCAGGGATGACACAGAATGGGGGTTGATGCCAGTTCATCACACATTGTCTCTGCCATTCCTTCCTCCTCATGGGCAGGACTACTCAGACTCCTCCTCTGCTCCAGGGTGAGGTCTCTCCCATGGGAGAGAGTCCTCAAAATACTTCTCCAGACTGAGTCATTCACACAGGCTGAAGTTCTTCATGAACTGGTCCACCACAGGTCTCTTCCATGGGGTGCAGTTCTTCAGGAACAGACTGCTCCCATGGGGTCACAAGTCCTAAAAGCAAATATGCTCCAGTGTGGTCTTCTCCCTCTGTGGGGCCACAGGTTCTGCCAGGAGCCTACTTTAGTACAAGGATCCCATGGGGCCAAGTGTCCTTCAGGTGCATCCACCTGCTAGAGTATGAGGTTCTCCAGAGGCTGAGGTAAACATCTGCACCATTGTGGACCTCCATGAGGTCCAGCCTGCCGGATCATGGTCTTCACCACAGATTGCAGGAGAGCTCTGCTGTGGTGCCTGAAGCACTTTCTCTCCCTTCTTTTTCATTGATCTTGGTGTGTGCAGGGTAATTTCCCTCACACTCTCATACCTGTCTCCAGCTAAAATTGCAGGTTTTATGCCATTCTTAAATACATTATCCCAAAGGGGCTATCACTGTCACTGATGGGCTCATCCTTTACCAGCTGTGGGCCTTTCCCAGAGCCAGCAGGCATTGGCTCTGTCAGATATGGGGAAGCTTCCAGGAGCTTCTCACAGAAGTCACCCCTGTAGCCCACCTTGCTCTAAAACCTTGTCATTCAGACCCTTTAAACTCAACTGGACTTTTAATATGATGTACTGTAAAAGTGTCTATTTCTCATAAATGATTATGAAAGAGCCTAAGGTGACTAGCTCAAATACAGAAGTCTCATGTGTATGTATATGAAAAGTTAATGAGATTTCCAGTTCCATATGTTAAGTGGATCCTGCAAATGCAAAGTGAAACAAATTGCTGGAAAAACTTATCTTGAAGTACCAGACTATGAATAAGAAGTATGACAGAAGACAAGATATAGCAGGCAAGAAGATTTTTAGAAATAGAACAGGCAATTTTGAAACTGTTAATGGAAAAAAAAAATCACCACAATTGAAAGATGAGACAGAAGATTAAATAATGAGTAAGAAAAATACAGTGATTATAGGGTATTGTTAAAGGACCAAATGAGAAGGTCAAAGCTGGGGGAATGGAGAGGGTGCACAAAGGGATATAAATATATACAATTGGAAACAATTTTTTTCCAGGGCAACAACAATTGTATGTTTCCTTGAATGCATATGAATCTGTTTTGAGAACAAAAATAACCAAATTTTGAATAAGAACTGGTCTGTATTTTATTTTCTCTTGTTTCTTTCCTTGTCAAACAACATATGATCATATTTAGAGGCTGCTGCTCTTCATTTGTCAATAACCACTGTATTGTGTTCTGCCAAAAATGGTACATTTCCCTTTGCCAAATTGAGATAAAGATTTTTACTGTATCAGGAAGACATACATGAACCTTATCTTGACCACAAATTAAAAGATTGAATGGCAAGTAATCGCATCAAAGAGGCCAGGGAAAAATCATTCATTATAACTTAGCATTTTCTCAAAAATAAACTAAAAAAAATTTCAAAAATATAAACTTCATAAGTCTGCTGCTTTTTTAATTAATATTATATATTTGCTAAAATATCTGACAAGTCTTATACATTTTTCATATGTGTACTTCAAATAATATTTATAAAGATATTAGTACTGAGTATATTATTTAGAAATAACATAAAAACACATTTATTAATAAAGTATATAAATATATATTTATATAAACACTATCATGAAGTAATCTGCTGTATGCACCTATGGTCTTGTGTTATTATTTTTGAGGAAATTTACTTTAGTCATATTTTTGAAATTGCATACTGCAGGCTGAGAATTGTACTTTTGATTTTCTACAAGTTTTGATATTTTAAAAGTGTAACTTTCTGATCTTAATAATATCTGCAAAAGTGTAGGGAATTGTTGCATTAGAGAGTAGGGTAGGAAGTAAAGAGAACATGGCTTCAAAACTAGTAGCAATTTTTGTAGGCCCTCAGTACCTAGAAGGAGACTACTAAAAGAAAGCTAGAGAGAGACTTTCCACAAGGGAGTGGTGGTAGGACAGTAGGGGATGGCATTAAGCTGAAGGAGGGTAGGCTTAGATGAGATATTGGGAAGAAATTCTTTACTGTGAGGGTGGTGAGGCACTGCAACAGGTTGCCCAGAAAAGTTGTGGATGTCCCTCCCCTGGAGGTGTACAAGGCCAGGTTGGATGGAGCCCTGAGTAACTGGTCTACTGGGAAGTGTCCCTGCTCATGGCAGGGTGGTTGGAACTAGATTATCTTTAAGATGTCTTAAAACCAAACCACCCTATGATTCTTGGATTGATCCTCATTTAGCTGAGGTTATTGTAGATGCTGAGAAATATAATCACTTGCAGAAACAACTCCAGTTTAGAATATATGAAAAAAGTAATTAATAGAGTCATAGGTATCAAGGGTTTTTTTCAACATTTACAATTTAAAGTAAGAAAATTACTTAGCTAACTTCAGACTCTTAGCTAGTCCTTCAAAAACAGGCAAAGGAAAAAAGGTGAAAGTCTTTATTCTCTATGGTGGTCAGCTGGAACAAAAATATTGGCTTTTTAGTGCCTTCCTTTCTGTGAATTTTAATTGTCTATTAGTATGATTGTATTTGCTCTCCACTGTGTGAATTCTGCAATGGGATTAGTAATTTACATCTATCTGGTTGCCTATTTTAATGCAAATTTTAGCAGTGTTTTTCAGAATGTGTCACTACTGCTAAGTTTGCTAAAAGCTCAGCTACAGATTCAAGAGGTGCTGGAGAAGGAAGAAGACAAACTAAAATTCTTAATGATTGTATAGTCAATTCAGCATCAACAGTGCTGTTCAGGGCTTCTTTTGCATTTTGCTATACAAGTAGTCATATGCACTGTGTTCTCCTAGCATAATGTTTAATTTATATGATGATAATTTATGCCATTGTTGAATTATTTAACTTTCAGGTAGTCTATGCTATAATGTAAGGAATGTGTTTTTCTTTGATTCTAACTGTTACACTGTCATCATGATGAAAATAGCACGTTATGCATTTTATTACTGTATTATTACATTGTGTGCTTTTAGAATTGTCACTTGATGCAAATGCTTTGGCAGCCAATTAATTGTATGAGGTTCCTCAGCCAATTTGTATTTTCTTGTTGATTTTCTCTGCTGTTCCTTCACTGAAGGTGCCCAGACACATAAACGGTATTTGCATTGTGTCAGCATGACATTAAAAGCCAACTCATTTTAGAATTAATCTTTTAAAATTCTTTTGATAGAAATTTAGTCTGCTGAACTCAGGTTTTTTCCTCATGTATCTCTAAATACCTTCTTTTACTTAGTAAAAATATTGCTTTAGTAAATCCTGTGTAATGCCATTTGTCCAGATGGAATTGCAAATCTATCCATCACTACACATACCATTGCACCATTTTCATAAACAACGTGATCTACCAAGTATTGGATGAGAAGTGTTACAACTGAATGTATATAAATATGTCCACATACATTTATCAGGGTGTTGGGTCTAGAAAACATCCCTGACAGCCATTCTCATATAATGGGTAGGACAGTAGTTAGTAGTTAGTAGTTAGTAGCTGGTAGCTAGTAGTTAGTAGTTAGTAATAGTGGTGCTTGTCTTACCTTGCAAGTTTTTTACACGGATGTCTCCTATAAGCACTTACAAACATCCTTGTCTCTTTGGTGAATTACTCACATACTTCCCAAAACCCCTTGTGCATTGTGTCTCTCTGTGGCGATACAACATCACAGAAATGCTTAAGTACTACTGGTTATGCTGTTCCATTGGCTACACAGTTCCAGTGCATTTATTTTGGGGGTCAAGGTAAGCAAATATTAATCATATCTTGATTAATGCACTTCAATTTATGTGCGTAGTAGGCCTCAGTTCAAGCTACAGGAGTCAGAGTATGAAGTTGGTTATATTGAGATAAGATGTTCATACTGATTCCCTTTTGATATTTATTTCATCTAGGCACTTTGAAAGCATGATTCCATTGTAATATGATGTCTCATTTTCAACATGCTACCAACAAATATTTATCACAAATAATATCAAGATACTGATTTTAATTGCCTTTATAAGGAGAGTAGTTTGACAGCAACCATATGTATTCAGCTTTTTTTAATAATCTGGGAAGGTTTTAAACTTAATAAGAGTGTACTTCACAATAATTTATAAAACAAAATACTTCCATGTCTTATATTTTCAAGGTGTCCTTGCCAGTGGTGGATGGGTTGACACTAGGTGATGATTAAGGCCCTTTCCAACCAAAAAAATGTCTTGATTCTATATCCTATTAGAGGGCTAATAGGGGAATAAAGGATGATCATGGCAATAAAGAGAATCTTTTTCAGAATTCAGAATTCTGATTTCAGCAAGGTGATCTACTACAAGGTCTGTCATCAGGGACATCAGAGTTTTAACTGTGAGATTGCTGCCTCTCTAAATACCTGCTCTTCAACTCAAATCTATTTCATTTTGGGAAGTGTTTGTAACACCTGTAGTTGTACAGAGTACTGTGACTTTCAATATCAATAAATGTATTGCAACATCCTTATTTGAAAACAGTACTAGAAAGAAGTATGGGGTTTTTTTTTATTTATGATTAGCTCAGTTCTGCTATCATTGCTTTTTTCACAAGGTCATTATTACAAGTTTTGGTATATGTTTAAATCCTGGCAATTGAATCTTTGAAATTTCCAATAGCTGAGAGCAAGCTAATGAAAATAAAAGCTGAACATTTGGACAATTATTCCAATCACTTTTTAAATCTGAAATAGTAAAATGGACACCAATCTGAGATTTTAAGTTGACTATTAGACATGCATTGTGATTTTCCAGGGAAAAAAACTATAATGACTTCTGGCACACATCTTTAATGCTTTGGATTGCTATCATAAACCAGAATGGCTCCAAAGATGCCATGACTACCTGTTGACTCAGTGATGTGTGAAATAAGAAGGAGGCATATTGTAGGCCTCAGTGACTCTAAAGGCAACACTTTTTAAAATAACTGCTCTGTAGTACTTTTTTGATTAATGTTGAAGGGACAAAAAGCACAGATATTAAAAAATGTGGATGTATTCACTGTGAAATTTGTCATGGAGGGAAAGGAATACCAAAAAATGTACTTGCCAGAGCTCAATCTTTTAAGTAGAAGATCTGAGGTAATAGATGTGTCAGGGTAAAACTTTTACCTTACTCACACTGATGTATACTGTGATCACCAGTAAAGTTGGTTACATCCACAGAAGTCAATGCTCGTTCCAGCCACTCTCAGTTCTGGTGTTCAAGCAGTGGCTGGGCTTCAACACACAGCAGTTCCACTGTGGGTACTTTCCTTCTATGTGATTTTGTATGGCTGTATTAAAACATTTCCAGCAGATCTCTACAGACAAGCGTCTTTGTAGGAAATCAGATCAGTTCACAATGACCCACATTATTCACCTTTCTACTGTTTTCTGGTATTGTTCTGACAATTGTTGATCTGTGTCAAGGCTCGTGATACTCAATTTGTGCTTACAGTATCTTGGTTTCCTTGGCTTTCCACAGTCTGCACTGTACCTAGTTCTTGTCCTAGGAGAGGGCACAGTATTCCCAGAATCACAGAAACAGACATTATCTGAGGCTGGAAGGCAGCTCTGAATATAATCTAATTCAAGTCCCCCCACTGAGAGCTAGGCCACCTGGAGTGGGGTGATCAGAGCCATGTCCAGTTGAGTTTTGAGCATCTGCAGGACAGAGACCCCACAGCCTCCCTGAACAACCTGTTTGAATGTTCAATCAACCTTACAGTGGGAAAAAATATATTTGAACTATATTACCTCTATTTCAATTTGTGCCAAATTTTCTCATTATTTCTCTTGATACCATTGAGAAGACTCTGTCTCCATCTTCTTTACTTCCCTGTCAAGTATTTATAAACATTGATGGTTCCCCTTGAACCTTCTCCACTCCAGGCTTAACATGCAGTCTCTCAGATTCCCTGGTATGTCTGCAGCTCCAGCCTCTGAATAATTTGTGGCTCTTTGTGGGATTCTCTCTGTCCATGCCTGGACACAGTACTCCAGGTGCAAGGAACTGGTCTCTATCTGGACTTTATGCTGCTTCTTGCATTTCACCACTCTTCATGCATTTCACCTCCCAGATCTTCAGTCACTTTTCAACACAGATCACAGACTTGTCATCTACCCCATACTTCATCAGTTTGTCTATGAGAGTGTTACTGGCTAAAGTGAAGAAGATATACTCTACTTGAAAAACTTCGTTCATCACTCAAGCAGAACACTGAATCTCCTATTTCTAAATGCTTCTGTGGTGTAAAAATCTTTTCCTTCCAGTTCTGATTTTAGTTTTCCAAATTTGAACATTTCTGTGAACTTTTCAAATGCACGCAGATTTAATTTAAGTTTGATAAATTCTGGCAAATAAGGTAACAGAGCTGCCAAAGCAATCATAAATTGGCTGAGAAAATGTCTTCAGAAGAGGTTAAGTCCTGCTTCTCTCTTCTGGTGAAGCAGTAGTCACAGTTCACATTCAGGAGTGTTGAATTCTAAAGTCTCTGCATAATTAAGCAACTACAGAAATCTTGACTCTGAAGTCTTGAAAACATTTTGTCATCATTTAGGCATTCTGTGATGCAATAAAGCACAAATTCTTTTAGAAATGTAACATTACAGAAGAGATCACAAATATGCCACAGAAATTGTGCTTCTTGTTTTGCACAGTGCTTGGTAAGAATACACCCTGTTGTTTAGAGGTTTTATAAAAATAAGCATATGGAATTGCACATTTTACGAAGAAATTTTGATGAACATTTGCATTTTTCTTCAGTTCATAAAAGTAAACTATTTTAAGCTGCATGACCCTTGTAATCCTGTTGTCATTAGGACAGAAGGTTCAAAAACCTAGACAATGAAAGTTATGAGAGCCTCTTACACCTCTAAAGTCCTATACTGAATGTAATATAGATAATTAGTATGAGATCTGCTTGGTGGTTTAGACACTGAAGTGGTCTTATTCCAGCATTTTTAAAGCAAGGATAAAAATAACTGAAGGGGTATGCATTGAAATTCATTCTCCCTTGAATGGTGCAAAACTTAAAACAGTGCACCTTTTCTAAGGAAAAAAAATACAACTTTTAATCAGGTCAAGAGAGTTGAAAATAAAACAAAGGAAGTATTCTTTTTTCCCCTGGTCTTGCTCTATGTTTTCTACTAGATTATGTGCAGGATAATTTAAGAAATAGTAAATGAATTCAAACAATATAAGTTCTTCACTGTTTTTGTTTTTTCAATTTGCTTGGATTTTTTTTTTTTCCTTTTCTACCACTAAGCTATCATAGGAGAACTATACTGAATGATAGGAAGACTTATTTGGGGATCACAAGAAGTTATCAAATCCAACACACCTTCCAAATCTGACCTTAAAGGTAGCTATATTTTCTCTGGGTCTTATGCAGCTCACTTTTGAAAATTTCCAAGACTGTAAGTTCCACAGCTTCTCCAGGCAAACATAAGCTCTCAGGACATAACCTGCATCACCATGATCTTCTTCACCAGCTACAGGGGAACTTCTGCATCTGTAGCCTATAGTACCTTCTTCTTCTTCATTGGACTTGGTGTCTTCAGGTTTGCATCTCTCATTTTTCTTACACCTCCATCTCCCTCTGTCTCTCCCTCTTTCTGCTGCTGCACAGCATTTTTTCCTCTTCTTAAATATATTACCACAGAGGCACCACCAATATTGCTAATTGCCTCAGCTTTAGTCAGTGGTGGAGCTCCTTTTGGACCATCCTGGAACAGGCTCCATGGCATCCTGACGTCTACAGAGGCCAATCCTGCAGCTCCTGATACCATTTGTGCAGCCCCTGATACTTCACTTGTGCAAGCTTTTTCTTGGTGGCTTTCACATCTTGCTTGCTGCACTCTTCTCCTCAGAAAGTCTTTCAAACTAAGAGGTGCAAACTGATCCCAAAGGAAGTGCTAACTCTTCCTCTCTGCAGGCAGGGTCTGTCAGACAACACTGAGTGCTGTGGTTGGGATTCAGACTTCCTCCTGACTCTACCATCACTGTTTTTCACAGAACAGAAACAAACTTCTTTTATACACTAAAGTATCAACAGATAAATAAAACAAGTGCCACTTTAAACACTTAGTTACTCATTTGGAGTGAGTGGAAGTGTGGTGCTTTGTTGCCAGCTGGGTTAAAACACAACATTGTCATTAATAGATCAGTGTCTCCATTACAATAATTTCATTATCATTTCTTTGAGGTTCAGAGACAAAACTGCAAAACCAGATGTAAAAATCAGCCACTGCCAATTTCATACTTTGATGTAGTTTCTCTCTTGAGAAATACAAAAAAAAAACAACCAAGAAAAACCACAACAAAATCCACAAGATCCCTAGTAATTTCCAAAATCTCAAATACTATCTTATTTATCATCTTTCACATTTTTCATGCTTGGTTTAAGGACAAGACAAATTTTAAAGACAAAATTACACTTATAAATCATGGTAAAAACTATTCTTCCTTGTAGATATGAATAATAATGAGAAAGAAAAAATAATTGAATTTCAAGTTGATGAATTGATATATTTACTTCTAGGTATTTTTTTCCCTTTTCTTTGTTGAAGCAATCAATTTAAGTAATTTCTGCTTTCCTCTGTATTCCATTTTTAATGAATTTACTCTTATGCCTTCTGCCCCTCAGCAACTCAAACAGTAAATATCAGGCTTGAGAACCATGAAATCTGAATGAGTATCTTACTGCTGCAGAGCTTCTAAGCTTTATGGTTTCACAAAGCAATAGAAAACAGCCTGATCATCTCTGTAAAGAGATCTTTACATATTTTTCTATTGTGCTTATATTCATACAAGGCCTGTCCCAATATTTTAATTTAAATTACCTTAGTTTGTAAGCAATAAAAGCACCAATCCTTTCCCAAAGTACATTTTTATGTGAGAAAAAGATGTAATTTTTTTTTTGTTGGATGACAGAAGACACAGTTAACTGATATATAAACTGGTTATTTTTGTTAAAAAAAATCTTGTGAGTTAACCCATCAATTTCAAATCATCCTATACTAAACCAGATTTTTTTTAAAAAAAATCATCTACGTAAATTTTTAACCACACATATAGGTAAGAGTTCAGGAGGCTGCATCCTTTGTGAGTTTGTTTTGGTTCGGGTTTTTTGTTTGTTTGTTTTCTTGGTTTTTCTTTTTTTCGTTTTTGTTATTTTTTTTAGACAAACTATTGCCTTTATGTGCCAAGATTTTACTTGCATTTAAATGTTTCCTTTCTTCTATATAGAACAAAGAACAATAAATGAGACCTCTGTGCACCATTTACTAGAATACAATTACTTTTCCTGTCAGTACCAGAGAGTCCAACTTGCCTAAATCACATCCACAACATGACATTTCCTTGGAGAAAAAGGGGGCAACTCTGAGGATATCACTGAACATTAATTTATTGCCACGTAACATAAACATTTAGTTACTGATTCAGGATTTGCAAAAAAAACCAACAAAACAAAACAAAAAACCACAAACAAACAGCAACAAAAACAACAAAACCCACAAACAAACGAAAAACCCCAAAAAACAAAAACAACACGAAAAAATCTTAGAACATTTAAGAGAACAGATTTCCTNAGAACACTTAAGAGAACAGATTTCCTCTGCTTTCACCTGGGCTCGATCTCTCGCTTCCCGTCTCTCCTGCCGCACCTCACCTTCAGCCGGCCACCGACCGGCGGCGAGGGGACATCGCCCGCGGCTGTCCCTCATCCTTCGCTGTGTCCTCACCTACTCGTGTCCTCCGGCTCTGCCATTAGTGCCCGCCCAGCCCCGCTTTGCCTGCCGTGCTGCCCTGCGTGTCCCCCCGGCCCCGCTGAGCCTCCCCTGCTGCCCTCAGTGCCCGTCCAGCCGCCCCGTGCCTCCGGTGCTGCTCTTAGTGCCCGTCCGGCCCCTCTGTGCCTCCCGCACTGCTCTCAGTGCCCGTCCAGCCCCTCCTGTGCCTTCCCTGCTGCCCTTAGTGCCCGCCCGACCCTTCTATGCCTCCGGTGCTGCCCTTAATGCCCGCCGGACCGCGCTGAGCCTCTCCTCCTGCCCTTCGTGCCCGTCCGGCCCCGCTGCGCCTCAGGGCGGCCAGGCCCTGCTCTGGTCGGGCTGTGCCAGGCCAGGCCGCCTTCCTCACGGCTCGCCCCGTGTTGCCCAATACAGGCCCCCAGGCATGCACAGG
Source organism: Illadopsis cleaveri (assembly GCA_013399915.1). NCBI lineage: Eukaryota > Metazoa > Chordata > Aves > Passeriformes > Timaliidae > Illadopsis > Illadopsis cleaveri. Next base: position 60,986 of record VXBB01023174.1, read on the forward strand.
CTGTATGGATATCGTGTTGTTTTCCCCTGGCATAGCTAATTTTTGTGGAAGGTGGTAGGTGGAAAGCCAATTTATTCCTTTTAACTTATGTTCAAGCACCATTTAAGCTCTTCACCTCCTCAGCTACAGGTGCAGAAATTGATTTCTTAAATTTTATGCTGGCTGTCAAATCTGTATAAATTTTACTGATTTCACAAAAGTGAAAAGTGACAGATTTGAAGATGTGAATCATGTCAATTTATCATCAACACTGGGTTTATTTGGAATTTAAAATCTGTGAGTTTTACAAATCAATACAGAAAATAAGACTTCTGTTTGTCCTCAAGAAGTTTTATGTCCCTCTACTCAAAAGCTGGATGAACTTTATGTTAGTCAAAGATGAAAAGTCTTCTGCAAAGCTATCCTGAAAGATATTCAGTTGATGGATGTTTTGCAATCTTTATATTTCAGTTTCTGAAATCTAAGGTTATTCTTGTGCATAAATTGTGAGGAAAGGCTGAAATTTTTTCATTGCTATAGATTTGTAGAAAAAGTCAGCATATAAATGTTTCTCAGATATTATATATTTCTTTATCTATCTTGCATTATATTTGGAGCTTTTAGAATGTATCAGAATATTATATAAAATAAATATGCATTATACTACAGAAATTGTTCTCTATACTGTACAGACCTATTCATTTATTATCTGATTCTAAACATTACGTTATTGAGACTAAATTAAAGAGCTAGTTTTTATTTAGCAGAGCAAGATCTTGTGAACCTAATAAGAAGGTCTTTGACCCAGGTCCACTGGGTTTTTGTGGTTGGTTACCAAAGCTTGAAGGTTTATTGGGGAGCAGAGGATCAGGCAGAGTACACACAGAACAGACTGATGAGGGATTTTCTTGCACTCTTTTTGGTGAAGTGGGGTGACCAGAAACAGCTCTCAAGTGTCTGTACATAAGTAAATGTGACATGAGAAGCCTAAGAATTGAAATTTCACATGTGATTAGAGATCGATGACATTATTATCATCACAGAGCCATAGCGAAGCAGTTGGTACTGCTGGAGTTCTGTGGTAGACATACACAGACTCTCCAAGAAAAGTGGGCAAGAAACAAAAGGAGTAGGAGTTTGTGCAAAGGAGGAAGGAGAGGGAGCTGACATTGCCTGTGGAACTTCCTAAAGATAATTTTGTGCCTATTACTGTGCTCATTTGCGAGTTTCATAATCAGACTCTAATACTAGACTTTAAAACTGAGTTTAAATTTTTAAGGTGTTTTTCACTTCAGCCTGTATAGTTTCTATTCTGATTGTAGCACAGTCAATAAAGAAAGATTAAGAACAAAATTGAAGCTGGGGGATTTTTAAATGAAGGCAGTATATGATGAGCAGAAAATTTAACTGTTTAGTTTGCTTTAAATATCTAGATAGATAAGATGATGTGATACATTGTGTACCAGATTAAAGCTTGATTTACCATGCTATCTCGTTGAATTCTCAATGAAGTCCACAAATTTGCATGTCCTATAAATCACTGATGACATTGCCTGTCTTTGATCATCCATTTTATTGAAATTTATGGTTCAATATTTATGTAACATTATTATGAATATCACTGAAAGCTACAAGAATAAGCAGAAAATGAAATAAGACATAACTAGAGAAATATATTTTCAAAATTTATTAGGAAAAGTGAACAGTGAACAGCAAATCAGGAAGAAAAAAAAAGATAAAATTTTATTAAATCAGATTTCACTGGAGATTATTTTAACATGTACAGATTTAATTTTATTTTTTTTAATGGGCATTTACTCATAAGATTTTAAAAGGAAAAAACGAAGAGAGAGAAAAACTGCAGGTATCTATGAACATAAATAGAAACAATCTATGCCCACAAAAAGAAAAACAAAAACCAAACCCCCAAAACATTACTTTCATAATCATCACTCATCATAGTATCAGTGATACTCCCTCTGCACAAGAGCCCTTATGCATATTCAAACAGAGATCTTAATTTGAATTCATAATACCTTGAAAAGCTTTTTAATGCCAAGTTCCCTCTTGCATATCACTTTGAAAAATCTTCCCCTTTCACCATATGGTAAGGATCAGAGAAATAAGTTAGGAAAAATGACATCTTGGCTTTAAGTGTATTTTTTCCATTTATGCCTTCATATCACATTTGCAAGATTGTTATTGGATAAAATTTCCCAGTACATGACCAAATCAATTTAATTTGAAAGTATGGAGTATGAATTTTAAAAGTAGGTTTTTTAAAAAAATCAGTCTTAGCTGTGTATTTTTAATTGAACAATGTCAGATTCTATCAAGTCTTAACTGAAATGTTATCTTCTTATAATTTCTGTGAATGTTTTTCTTCATGTTTGGTAACTGGAAATTAAAAGGATAGGGATGTACACAATTCTTTCAAGGCATTTAGGTGCCTAACCACTGTTTAGCTACTGCATTTTGATTGCAGTGATTGTAAGTGTGCATAGAGTGTGGGAACATGCAGCACATACACACAGAACCAAAACTACCTCCTTATTACCAACAAACAGATAAGTATGTTCTCATTAACTACTATCTTCCATCATTTCACAGACGGATATTATTTTCCCATTTGATGGACTTCATCCACCACTCCAGATGTTCAAAAATAGGCCGTGATTTGGTATCCATTCATCAGGATGGGTGCCTAAGACAGGAGAGGCAGAACACTTGATGATTGGGCACCAACACCAGCCACACCCAGGTCACTGCCACACTGTCCTTGCTCCTTGCAAAATTCACTCTTCACTGGTTCATGTTATTCCTGCAGTTTTGCTCCCTGCAACATAAAACTTGCACCACAGATTATTTTTCCCCAGGATTAAATGTCCATGAGGCACACGTTGGGTTTCCCCATCCTGCTGCTTTAGCCACCAAGTATGCTGTGGTCCTTGAGCATGAATGGGCTTGTCTTTTCCCATGGGAAAAGGGGGTTAGGCACTTAAATGTCTTTGAGGATTCCTATCTTGGTAGTTTGTTAGAGGTTATTCAGAAAGTTACATAAAGGCAAGGAAAGAGATTCTTGTGGATCTGTACCAAAATCACAGCAAAGCTTATCTTTCTTCCTTGTTCACATCTCCTTACTGGGCTTGCTGCACATTGGAGAAGATCAGCCACTGTTACTCTTCCTAAATGTTCCCACACCAGTTATTCTTTTCTTTGCAACATTTCATAGCTGACATTTAAGAAATTATTCTACTTCAATTGTGATAGAAATAGGGGTGCTAAAAGCAGATTGCACAAGATATAATTACTGCATTCTCTTTTATTTGTCAGGGTCATATGCACTATGAAGTTAGTGGTGGAACTCCTGTCAACAGTGTTTGTCAATTTACTTGAAGATCAAATCTTTTTTTTTTTTACACTGTCTTCACAACTTAAGGCACCGAACATTTGCATGGGCATAATGCTTTTCAGTCTTCTCACAGATAGGAGCTTTTACCTATGGGGATCTGATTGCAAAACTTGAACCAAGCAAATTATATTGTAGGTGGAGGAAAATAAGATCACAAGTACAGTAATTCTGTTATTTATTGTTCTAATGCTTGCAATACACTAAGATGATATCCAGTGTGCTTTTGGTTATATATGCAGCACTTAAATGTAGATAATATTAATTGTATTTGTCGCAAATTTGCTACAATCAGAATAAAACCCATGATGATTTGTTTGGGCCATTTTGCTGATGGTAGCAAAATCACACTTGGGAAACATCTCTAGACAGCTGGGGCTCAGAATAAAAGACACACTCATTGACATTGCTTATATTTTTAAACAGTGCCACAACAATTTTTTAAGTTTTGGTATTCTATAGCAACATTGTTAGTAAACAGTTTCTTATCTTTCTAGGAACTAAGACATGTTTCTCTGTAATTCATTTGTGAAAAGCAAAACATGAGTTCTGCAATACAGTAGCAAAGTTTGCTACTGTAAACTAGGAAGTTAAAATTATTTTTCTGAATGTCTGTAGTGCATGAAAACATTATGTTCTTCTTATTCATATATATATATTTATTATTACTTTCACAGTATAGGGCCAGAACCACAGCATAATTTAGCAGAATTTTAAGAGACAAAACCTGGTATTTTAAACTCTGAAACTTCTGTAATAGAGTCATGATTTTTTTTTTCTTTCTGTTAGAAGTGAGCCATTATGTGTGTCAGAATTCTTTAAACTTTTTGTTCTGTGATCTTATACTGCTTAAAGTTGCTTTTTGTTCTATCCTTATCATTAATTTTTCATCAGTATTGACTGGGTTTTCAGACTCTGGGGCAGGCTTTATTCATGCTAGCACTCTAATTGAGCAGAAACAAGAATTGCTTTTCAAATATGCTTCAAACATTTGGGTAATAAACTGAATAAGTACTGCAATATGGTATTTCCATTCAAGTTACTTGAAAGATATTTCCCTTTTTGAAAGAAAAAGCACTTAATTTCCAATTAATTTTGTTAGCTCACATAAATAATTTTAACATAAGATCCTCAAAAATTATTTTTGAGTTATTAGGCATATATATACTATTAACAAAGAAGATACAGAACATCAGTAACCTGAGAATTGTTTCATCATAGAATAAGGTCTTTTAGAACTGATTTTGTGAATATCCAATGTTTACCTGGTATATTCAGCATAAGATCGCCTGCTAAAAAATAGAGTAATTTTGGTTTCAGAGTCACCGTCAAAAAAGAAAAAAATATGATAATTGGTCAAATAGTTTCACAGTTATTCATATGACATGAAAAATGTATCCCTGTGGTAAAACTGTAAATATTTGATCTATTAAAACTTATTACTGTGATGTAAACATCTTAATTGTGAAAGCATCTTGCATTAAGAAATCACTCATGAATGGCTTTGGTTTGAAAACTGATCATCTGTTTGAAAATGAGAAAATGATTTCTCAAGAATAAACCTAATGACTAAATACTCACTAAAATAAAATATGACAATACAATTAGTATATAATGGGTGAGATTCTCATACTTCTTTTCTCAGTATAATGTGACTGCTGCACATCACGTGTCAGACTGTTTATGATGGGGATTAAACTCAGTTTGATTTATGAAAACATTTTTGGTTAAAGCAGAAGAGGAAACAGTGATATTTTTGCATGCTATTATAAAGTGATTGAAACAATGCTAATCCAGTTTTATAATTAATAAATGTAGATTATAAAAGATATGCTGGCACAAGCATAGTAATCCCTAAGTAATTGTAACTTGAAGCAATTACTTTTTAAACATCTTAATTTTGGAGCATCGTTCCAAGTCAAACATGTTGAATAGTCTTAAACAATTGTTCACCTAAACAGTAATGAATTTCTATTTCTAGCAAGAAAGTATACATTTTTAAGGGGTGATTCTAATTTTTTTTTCTTTTTTACAGCTGAGGATGCTTGTGGAGGAACTATGAGAGGATCAAGTGGAATCATCTCGAGCCCCAACTTTCCTAATGAATATCATAATAATGCGGATTGCACGTGGACAATTGTGGCAGAGCCTGGTGATACTATCTCACTCATATTTACAGATTTCCAAATGGAAGAAAAATATGATTATTTGGAAATAGAAGGTTCTGAACCACCTACAATAGGGTGAGTCAAATATTGCCATTTTAAAGAGAAAAAAGAAAACTATGATGAAATGTGAAAATACGACTTTTTGTTTCTTTTCCTTTTGTGAATATGTAATCTTGCTAAAAAAAGTAATAATTGTGATCGTGGCATAAATGTTGATATTCCAATTGCAGCTGTAAAATGGTTTTAAAATATATTCTGAAGAGGTAGCGTTAAGATGAAGGGCACTGTAGACTCATTTGCCTCATTGTCTATGTGTATAACCATTTAGCCATTACAGTATTAAAAGTGTATATATTTAGGAACAGAATGGAAAGGACAATTGTACTGGTAAGGAGAGTTTCATAATGTCAGAGAGTGAATGGCATGGAGGCTTTCAGCGCAGAGGTAGGGGGAATTGGCATTGAACACACCTGTTGGTCATGGGCTGTCTCTGGAGGAGTTTCTGTACAGAGAACTGTATGCATGGTCTCTAAATAATATGAGTATGGTTGGTGATACACTTACCTAGAAATATGGATCCTGATCTGTGAGATAAAACACCCTGAGCTGAGTAGTCACAGTACTTTTGGCTCTGATTTTACTCCAAATATAGCACCTTTAAGGAGAGTTTTTGACTGTTTGTTTGTTGACTTAGCTGTAGTAACAATATTTTTGCTAGTCTGACTTTTGCAGTTCTTAATCGCAGTGTAAATGTGTTATGTAGATGTTGTAACACAAGTACAAGAAATGAAATAGTAAATAACCGCTTTCAAGATCAAATTCAGTTAAAAAGGAAAAATAAATTATACATTCTGTGGCTTTCTTGTCTGGTAGTTTTATGGTAACACAGCATCACACTACTCAAGAAACATGTCAATATGACAAATCCTCGTGTTTGTTTTATTGGTTTAAATATGCTGTTGATTCACAGAAAAGAAGTTGTATACAAACCCATAAATCACAGTTATGGTCTCCAGTAAAATCTTGATCTCTTAACTGGCTCATAAAGCTTTATGGAGGGCTGTATGACAGACAGAGGCTTGTGAACAACAGGTGATATGAGTGCTTGGCTATATACATTGAGGTCAGTAGAGTCTCATTTTCTTTGTATCAGTATAAACCCCCTCCAAATGTAACATAGATCAAATAATAATGGTTCTGATTTTATTATAAGGAAAGATCTAAAATTACGTAATTATATTGCTTTAAAAGCATCAGACTAAGTTTCTATAAGTGTTTGTTATAAGTAATATATTTTTACTGCTTCAGGGTGTAATGAAAGTCTAAGTCTAAGCTTTAGCAAATAGTGTTTTATAATTTGAGTTAATTTATACTGCCACCTACATAGTTAATTACCTGTATTAGAATATTACTTAATTGCCATTGAGTTTTTCAAGCTCTTACACTGAAATCTTTTGAATTAGCTGTCAGCTAAAATAAATTTTAAATAATAATTTATCATTAGTGAGGTAACACAAATGACATACAGACATTATGAATCACTTGAATAGCTAAATGTGCATTTGATTTTTCTTGAATGTGTTTTATTTTTTCATTTATGACCTTCAAACAATGATTTCAGTTTTTGTTCTACAAATACAAGACTGTATTCAAATTATATAATAGGATTACTTTATATATGGAAATTCCCATTATCTGTTTGCAAAACATAAAAATTTACAATGCTAATTTAATAATTGCTCATGTAACGAAGCAGACTGAGAGCACATTCTTTTTTTAGCTTGTCATTTATATTCTGTAAATTGGACTGATGTGTTCAATTATGGAAAAGTAGCCCCTCATATGTTGGGAAAAACAGCTTAGGAAAGCTTAATTAACAATAACTTGTTAACTAGATTTAGAGTGGTAATACTATATATGCCCTTAGACTAGACCTAAACTAAAACTAAACCCAGTTTCTTTCATTCTGGAAAAAAAACCAAAAAAACCAAAAAAAACCCAAAAAAACAAAACAAAACAAAGCAAAGCAAAACAAAAAACAAAACAAACAAAAAAACCACCACAACACCTAATTTTCAAAATTATGAAAAACTGACTGGTTCATCTGGATAATAAGTATTCATATAAAAATATAAAGTAATTTCCTAGAAACTTTGGTGTAGCAGGATGCCACACTNTTGGTGCTTGATATGACTATTACACCTATTGATTTTAAAAAAGTCCTCAATTTTTTATTCCGCACATCCACTGTGTAAAAAAATATCCCTACTTCTTGTTTCTAACTGAAATAAAGAGCCAGATTATGCATCAGGTAGATAGGCTGGGGTTATCCATGAGACAAGACTTGGAATTCTCTGTGAAGTGCTAAATTCCTGTAGTTTTCTAGTCAGTTGTTATAATATTTCAGATATGCCAGTCTTACCTCTCAGGACAATCTTGATAAGCCATTTTCATTTAAATAACAGTAAAAAATTGCGTAGATGTCCTTTGGGGTTCTTGTTGTCTCGTTGTTTATTCTAACCTTTGCCAACTAGAGTTGAATTATGACATTTCTTAAATTTTGGCAGTGAAACTGAAGGAAAATTATTAGTTTCAGGAAATTATCTTCCTCATTTTTTTCAACAGAACAAAAAACTGAAAATAAATAAGTTCTAGATTTTGTCTACCAAAAACCAGGCCGTGCCAAACCAATACAGAAGTTGACAGCTGTTCTTCCTCTGTATTTGGAGAGCTTGGTTGTTAATTAACATTTTCTGACTCTTAATCCCATTTTATTAGTGGTATGAAAGAACAAAATGATAAATAGAACCTGTAAGAAATATTAGGGAAGGATATACTAACAAGTGCTAAGTAAAGTGAGGGTGAGCAGGCAGATAATATCTGTTATGGAAAAGGGTATTATCTGGGGTTGGAGTTTTTTTGTGAGGCAAATGCTGTTGTCCATGTTAGATATGTACATGGCCACTTTTTTTCCAGTTTGGTTACAATAAAATTATCCTTTAGGAGACATTTAAAACTTAAGTGTACTGTTATGACAACCTTCAACAGACACATGCAATAATAAAACAGATTCTCAATCAGATCTTTTTAATAAAGTGGTTATTTTATTTATCCAGTGCCCGAGCAGGTTAGATTTATTTTCAGTCAATGTACTTGATTAAATAATGCTCATATCAAAGGCTACAGAGGAAAAGCTCTGCCTGATGTAAATGTGGCAGCACAGGGATATCAAATCACACCTCAATAGTATAAGTACCAATGAAAGTAATAATATGTTGAAGGAAAAAAGGCAAAACAGACAAGACAAGATGCAGAGGTTCTCATAAGATATTTAAATAGGAGAAAAAAAAATTACACCTCAGGCCCAGCATTTATTTTCTTGAAAAATCACTTCAAATTAGAAAGTGACAAGTATAAGTCTCTTTTTTAGTAATGAAGGCTGTTGACACTGCTTTAGATAATTATGACTGTTTTCTCACTAATACCAAGTTTTTAAATCTGTGTTTAATGCTCAGAGGAAGGATTCAGGAAGGTAATGTTTATGAGTAATATGATTTTAATAAGCATATTGAAAGCCCCAGATGAGATAATTTGTAATCTGATAATAGTTAAATTTAAATTTAAAGAATAGTAGCAAAACTGATAGTGCTTATCATAGGAAAAATGATTTCAGAAGAATGTGGTTGTAGCCAAATAGGTAGAAAAATTTATTCAATAAATAGGGCAAACAAAATGCAGTCATAAAAATCTCATGTAATTATCAGAGTATTTGTTTACTAATAGTGGATAGAATCAATTTTTACTGGATTTAATTGAAAAAACAACAACAGCCACAAAACCCTAAACAAAAAAAACCCAAAAGAACCCAAAAATAAAAAGAAAAAAGTCACTGCAAAAAGCAGCCAAGTTTTGGAGTATCTAAATCCTTAAAACAGGGAACAGAAGGTAACAGATAATGCTTAACTGTGGAACAGGGAGTGCAGAAAATCAGGAATAGGAAGAATACCAATGATAAAAATATGATCTGGTTTGAGCCTTTGATAATCCGTCCATTGTGTGTCATCATTTTTATCTTTTTCTGAAGGACTGAGAACAGAAATGAAGTTCTTTGCTTTCTTGGAAATAAAAGCTTTTCATAGAAACCCGGTATTTCTCTCCTTAACTGTTTTCTTCTGTGGTTTAATTTTTTCTTGGTGACTCAGCATTTCACCTGTGGCATTTTCATGAGGTCGTTTGGAACCCTCCAGGAAGCACAATGCATTCTGTAATGTGTAGGGTTCAGGCACAATGATAGTGTTTGGGAGGAGAATTCATTACAGTGACTGTGGGGGTTAATGACATGTTTTTCATTGTTCTATTGTGTGATTCTATCTGGCAATCGTCATCTGAAAAGGACTTTGAAACTGGCTTTACATCTGGTACTCTCAAAATTCGTAGTGAAATATGAGAAAGATTTGAATCTGAGAGAGGACTAAGATATCACATCATATGTTTAACAGTGGAGGCATAGGCTTATCTTATGTTATTTTGTACTATTGTTGTACATTTCTGAAGACATAGAAGGCCCTTCCACAGTGACTACCTTGTTTTGATGCAGTTTTCTGCATTCATTTCTCAGGTTTTAGTTCAAAGTGGAGTCACAAATGTGCCTCGAACTTTGAAGGCAGAACAGACACATATAAACATGAGTTACATGATGAAAGTCTGTCACGTAAGGGTAGAGACCTTGAAGTCTATGCTCACAAGAGTTACTTTGTGGCATTTAGATTTAGTACTTAGTAAAAGGAGAATGTGACTTCAAGAATTGTCATATCCATGGAAATACAAATCAACGAAAGGTTTAAATCCAGTTTAATCCTGGAATTCAATGTTATGTACGTGTCCACATAACCAGAATGCAAGGAAACACAAGACAGAATGACAAAACCTTATAAGCAGGATAGTTCAGCATGTAAAGGAGCTCAAGAGCTGACTCATCCAATCTACTGTTGAAAGCACACTCAGCTCTCAGATGAGGCAAGGTTGCTCAGGCCTTCATCCAAACATGGAGTCTAAACAACATATGTGGACAGCCTTTCTTAATTTCCTGACTGTCCTCATGGGAGGAAAACTTTTCTATTTTTTCCTAATTTAGAAATCATTGTTTTCAGTCAGAATCAACACACAATAACTTATTATACCAGTTATCTGTTTGAGGTCCAAACATCTCCTGTGCTCTTTCTTCTTTATGGATAGGCAGTAGTATGACCTTTCTCCTGAGCAGGTTGGCTGAGACGGCCAGTCTTAGCTCAGGAGTTGAAGATCTTCCTTCCTCAGGCTCAAGTTGACCCATTCATCTTACAGGCATATGTACATTACCAGAGACATGATTTTGCCTGTCTTCCTCTAGAATACTAAATGCTGAAGCTTATCAGGCACATGTGATTTATAACTGTATAATGGAGCCAAGCCTCAGTGAGAAAACTGTTAAATTCCAGTGTGTGTTTGCATCAGGGAGTCAGATGCAGGCACAGAATCTCCTTGGCTCATTGTGGTACAAATGAATGTTTTACATGGCCACTGTGATGCCGCTTTTGAAAAAACCCCCTGTTCCTACTTCTATCTCTGACTCATCCTCTACCTTGTGTTGTCTCAGGCATTTACCCAGTGTAATGGTATAGGGCAAATCTGGGAGGAAACCTCCTAAGGAGCACTCCCTCCCCTCTCCCCAACTGGCTCAAAAAAAAAAGCCCTCCTCAGAGAGNAAAGGAACTGCAGCAGGAAGTGATATGAGGAAAAATCAAGCTTTTTTTCTTCCTGTGTCAGTGAGCAGGAAACGCAAGAGTTGAAGAGAATAGTGAGGCACGTAGGGAGGGGAATATTTTTTCTTCAAGGAATAGAACTTCATTGCCAAAATAAAGCCTGATCTGCTGTCTTCTCAGGTACTTGTATGTTGAATAACAGTACCTATGCAAAGATCTACTTTTTCCCCTTTTACAGTAGGTGCAGAAACTTCACAGTTATTTGATTTCTTTTACATTTTTTATACTGTATCCTTAATTGAATGCATTCTTGTGATGTTATGAAATATTTTATTTTGATTAATTTACACAATGTCAGGAAGGGAGTATTTGGTTGTTGCTTTTGCAAAAGATGGTTAAAAGCACTTCTTTTGAGGAAACTTCTGAAGCTGCTCCTAATTTCTTACCTTTCCTGTGTTCAGGAGTATTGCAAAAGGAAACATTTGTAAGCCTTTTCTGATGTTGCATGTTTTCATTATTCTGATAGCAGTTTTTAATATGCATGAAGTTATTCTCATCTGGAGTCAAACAGATATTCACTAGCAGTTATCAAATGAGAAGTTATATACTGGATGGGCTTTTTATGTATATTCTTCTCAACAGAGATAGGATTGTATTATTCCACAAAGTCTTATCAACATTCAGAAACAAATTGAAACCAGTTCTCTTGAATCTTTATATGCAAGAACAGTACTCTGGTTTTCCCACATGCCTCTAGGACAAAGATTTGTCTAAGTCTGTAAATCTACTGTTTTTGTGCTTCCATGGGTCACTTTAATCTTCCTTTGATGAAACAGCCCAGAGTGCTTCCAGTGTGGCTTATTTGTATCTCTGCTTTGTAGAAACCAGTAGAAACCAAATACTAGTCTAGACCTGGGGAATTTAAACTAATGAATACTTAAAAAGTGTAATAAAAAGAAACAAAAGTAGCAAAGAAAATCGGAAGTCTCTTACTGCAGATTTGGGGAATAAAGTAGAGGTAGGAACATGGCTTGATGATTTAACAGGGAGCACTTTCAGGGTGCTTACTCCAGCAGAATTCTGCAGTTGTCTTGACGTGGTCATTCTCTATAGTCTCAGGATGGCAATTGTTGGAGTAGTAACAGAGACATTGCTCTTGTCATGACTGAAACATCAGAGACTGAACTGGTAAGTGAGTTTCATGCTGAATGAGCTGTGTGGTGGGGGAAAGTGTATTAGGATAGCATAAATCTCAAAACAGGCAGGGAAAAAACATCACAAGCAACACAAACCCCAAAGAACAACTAAACTGCAAAACATAATTGTTTCACTTGTCATTCCAGAGTAATTAAAACGTCACATTTTCTTCTCATGTCTTCTGAGTTCATGTTTACTTTATTTAGCAAAGTAAGTGGTATGTTTTGGAAGAATACTCCTAAAGAGATAATCCCAAATCACTCTCATTTCTAGATTCTGAATTAAAAACTTTAATATATTTTGTACATTGAGTAAACTACATGCATTCATTTTTCCATCTTTTATGTCTCAGGCTGCAACAGCTAAAAGTATAATATTTTGAATACATGAATGAAACCCTTTGCATTCATTGATAAATTCTGACAAGATAAAACATTATTTATAAGGGTCCTACAGGCTAATCATAACTTCACAAACAGATGCTTCTTTTTGAGATTGTCCATCTGTTTTGCGTGTGAATATCCTATTAGGATATTTAGGGCGCAAATTCACTTGTGAAATGAACCAGTGACTAAAACAAACAATTAATCCTTTGAATCTGCTAATGCAATTCCATTATATTATGGATCAACACAATGTCAATCTGGTGTCAGAACAATTTTTTTATAATTACATGCCATCCAATATGTAGGTGTCAAGTGACAATCCACAATTTCCTGGACATGACCTAACAGTCAGTAAAAAATGAAAATAAACCAGTCATGTACATTTACTGTGTGTTTATTTTTTCTGCATACAGTAGATCATGCAAAATTTTACTGTTAGGGTGATCATGCATTGGAACAGGGAGGTAGTGGAATCACTATCCCAGCTGGTGTTTAAGAGATGTCTGATGTGGCACTGGGTGATATAATCTAGTGGTTTAGGGGTTAGAGTGGTAGTGCTGGGTAGATGGTTGGACTTGATGACCTTAAAGATATCCCAGCATTGATCATTCTCTGATTAAAAGTCAGAGAGTGACATTATCTAATGTTTAATCCTAATGAATGATAAGATGCAAACCATACTTTCAATGGCAGCTTTATTTGGTTGTTTTGTGAGGCTTTTTCGTGGTCTATCTCCTACTAAAAAGCTTATTAATGAAGATATATCTTAATTACTTGAACTCCATTCTTCTTTGCTGAGTCGGCTTTTTAGATATTTCTGTAAGAATCCATAAGTCGTTGGCAGCTTCATATCTCTCGATCAGCTTTTTCGATATCCAGACTCGTGTCTTTGAAATTTCAGAAGGCTTACCTACTGCCATAGTACATACTCTTTCTTCCTGAAGCATATAACACAGGTTTTGACATCTTTCATGTGGATATATTACACAGCTGCAGAAATTCTTTTCCCTATTATTTTTTATGCCAGAGGACAAACTTAAACCATCATCTCTATTTTCTGAGCAAAAATGTGCTGTCCTGAATGTCCTAAGGGAAGTTAAGGGTAAGGTGAAGGACTGTTTGAATAAGGCTTGTTTTCTGTTTAGTAACTGACACTATGCCCTTTCAAGGAAAAGGATCAAAGCAATTCTGGACTGAAGCTTTGTCTGAAACACTCAGAGTGCTTCAGTAAAATTTCAGAAGGCTTCAAGCATCAGCACCATGTTATCTAGAAGTCTTTCATACCTTTTCTACGTAGCCTCCCATGGGCAGCTCCACACAGCTCAGGCTCTTTCTCTCTCCTTTTTCTTCTCTCTCTCCTTTCTGCAGTTCCAGCTCACTACTTCCTATCCCTAGCATAGCCACCTAACCCTCATATAACATCTTACCCTTTCTGTCCCTCACTCAACCTCCTGTCCCTTCCTCCTCACAGCACAGCCAGCAGACTCCAACTGACTCTCTACCAACTAACTCACTCTTTTATCATACCCAGCTGTGAGGGCAAGGCTGTTCCTACTCTTTAGCAATTAACACAGCTACAATATATCAGAGGCAAGATTGCCTTTAGCACTATATCTGTCTTCCCACAAAGCTTCCAACTTTTTAACTAAACTTTTCAATCCTGTATAATTTATAGAATGTGAGATTTAATCCCAAAATTTATGTATCTGCTCATTTGTGTTTTGGTTATTTTTGAGCTGTGTGTTTTCCAGAGAGTTAATCATGAAATGGGGAATTCTGTAATAAGGTGGAATTAAGGAAGTGCTACAGTGTTGAATGCAATTTAAGGCAGAATTCAGCTCCTGTGGGGGAGAAATGAGAGATGATTGTGACAGAAGCAATGGCTAACAGTCCTTAGAGTATTATTTTTTCATTTTGTTTTGAATTACAATGAATCTACCAGCATGACCTTCCACCAGCTGTTAGTGGATTTAAACCAGGTAGCTGAAAGTTAGGTTTATACTGAAAATTTCACTAACTATGAAGCTACAGCTTTGCTAGATGTGCTGGAAATTATTTTTATTACTGTACTTTGTGCATCAGGCATATAAAGACATAAATTGGAGTGTTACAGAAATGTTGCTATTCCATCTGGTTTTGGTGATTTTGAACGTAGATTCCCCATAACTGTGAAGTAGAGAAGCACTTTTTATTATTCTGTTCTATAAAGATTCCATAGAAATAAAGCTTAATTGTTAAAATTGTAATTTCAAGTATGTGTTGCTGTTCAAAAGTGATGCCACTTGATTTAAATAAAAGTCTGATCTATTTAATATGACTTTTCCTCTTAGTTTGTGCAAAGCTTGCTACTGATGCAGAAAAAGGGTAAAAATGAACCTGGTGGTTTCAGTAGCCTAGTTCAGTTTACACAGTGGAGCCCAGATTACTTTGCAATTACTGGTCTCTGATTTTCCTTTGGGTTCACCTGGAAACATGGGACATAGATTTAAACTTTAGTGGCCCAGAATTCATGGCAGGAGTATGTCTTGTGGTGCTCAGATTGAAAACCATTTAATACAACCTACTGGGTAATTCAAGAGAATATATATATGTGTTCTCCAATGAAAAAAATTCTAGGGACAAACACTGTGAACTGAAGTTTGCAACTAAACCTGAGAGAAATCAGAGTTCAGAATAAGATGCCATTGAGCAGAACAGCATTCAGTCAACTAAATAATTGGGGGGCTTTGGTACTAAATAAAATAGATAAAAAGGAAGGTACTGTATAAGATATCAGGTATATATATTTGTTTGCATATATATTTGTTGAGCAAAGCCAAAAAAAAAAAAAAAGATATATCTTTTGGTATTATATTTTAATATATTTATGGATTTTAAAAAAAGAAAGGGAAAGACTAGTGCAGCCAGCATTGAATGTTGAAGTAGAAAAACAAGGCATTCTTTGTATTATGAAAAACTGAAAAATAGATACATATAAAAGACTATTGAATGAAAAGGAGGATTTAATTTATCTGGAAAATGTTGAAAGAACAGAATGTCATTATATAGGCATACTAAGTTGTTTCTTTTTTTTCCAAAAAAAAGTATTTGTCTAAAAATGTGAAGGATTAAGGCAATTTGAATGGTATTTTATTACTGTTTATGGATAAATAGACATCAGTACTAAGGGGAAGGACATCAGGCATTAAAAAACACCAAAACTACTTCAAAAAAGAGAGGGTTAACATAATCCACAGGAGATCTGGCAGTAAGTGGAAGTGAATATATCAAGTACATAATAATAGGCCATCCTATTTCAAAAGAAAGATATAAATCATAGTAAGAGACCTTTAAACTCCTGGTGCAGTCATAAAGATATACAGAGCAGAAAGAAATTTTGCAAAAGGTGAGAAAAGGACCTCATGACTAATGAATAAAAGCATAAAATACTAAGAAGCTTTGAGAATACAGTAAGAAAGGCTATCACAGTTGCTGAATTACAATTACCAAAGGATATAAAAGACAATGATGGAGAGAGCTTGTAACTACATTACAAGGAAAGAGAAAACAAGAAAAATTGGCTCCTTGGTGAAAAAAAAAATAACAGAGGGCAAAGGAAAGGGACACCTGGGAAATTGTAATAGAGACAGTTAGCTCTGAACTATGTAAAAGTAATGGAATAATCAATGAAAAATTACTGAATGAAAAAAAAAAATTCTTTTTACTAACGATTTTTTTTATTACAAACTAGCAGAAAAAAGACTGTTGTCTGTAAATATGTGGTGTACTTAATGGGGAAAAGGCACACAAGGAATAGTTACTAGTTAGTCTCTGTAAGTCATGTCATGTTGCATCTTATAGGGATTTGATCTGGGCCTGGTAATGTTATATATTTTTGCCATATCTCAGTGGTAGAAGAATTATATGTAAATATCAATAATGGCAATCTGGAGGGTAAAGTTTTTTAAAGGACAACAGTATACTTCAAAATAATGCTGATAAATCAAAGTGAACTTAACATGTGAAACTTACTTCAAAGTACAAAGTGTTATAGGCTAAATAAAGGAGGCATAGGAGTAAATATCAAATAAGGAATAAATGCCCAGTCAGAGGACTAATACTGATTAAACACATCAAGAAACCACAAAACAAATAAATATTCATAAGAAAAAAATATTGAAGATGTGTCCTTGTGTGCACATGCTTTTTATATGTGCAAAAGTAAATTGTTTTTATAGTATATGACCTGCATTTCACATACAACTTTCATAAGTTGCAGAGAAGGTTAATAAAGATTCTGAAAAGGGTTGAATTCTTATTTAGCTGAAAAAAAAGCATGCATTTATGTTAATTTATAAATGTAAATGACATTTGATATTTATACAGCCTTTAAAAGTACGTTAACAGTTAACACAAATCTTTTAATGTTTCCTAATGAGGTATTTCATAAAATATCTTGATAAAATAAATTTTAAAAAAACACATTTGAAGCAATATTAAATCATCAGATTGTGTTGTAGCTCAGTAGGCCCAACATTTGCTTGATGTATCATATTAGGATGGGTGTTAAGGGTTGAGACTAAAGAGTACTGGCACAGTTGTGGAGCCTAAGCTTGCTTTCACCTGCCCATGTCTTGTTAACTTTTTAATAATTACATTCTTAAAGTATAAGTCTATACTTTAAAGGTCAGTCTTAATTTATAACATGTGAATTAGTGACCTGCTATCTTTTATTGGTTATTAGATCTGAGTGTTTTCAAACTTTTCAACTCATATTTTTCATGACAATTGCTAAAGGTGCTCAGATAACATTATCTCATTACCACTAATATCGATAAAGGCATCATATAAGAATTTAACAGATAATAGATATTTTAAAATTGATATTGTCTTTTTACTGCATAATTTAGAATACATCATTTTCCAGTCAAATATCATGAACAAAGAGTTTTTTTGACGACTTCAATTTTTGCAGAAATATTTTTTTTTATGTGGTAAAGTGCTTACTTAAAATCTGCTCCAGTCTGGAAAATCTGCATAATGAGCTGGCTGTTCTACTAGGGTACCAGAATTTCCTACAATAGTAAGATATTTCATTCTAAAACCAGAGAATACTGGTAAATTTTGTAAACTTTTTTCTGTTGTCTAGCAAAGCTTTCAGATGTATTAGTCAATATATTCAGCAATTCCATTAATTTTATTAAAAATAAATATTATAATAAGTATTTTGTGTTCCATGTAAAAGCCAACATTATTAAGCAGGCCTAGTTGATTCATTTTTTTGTGGCAGAGAGAGAGGAAAGGCATGAGGATTAAGAACAAGTTATATTTTCTTACAGGACAATGAAAATATTACTTTCACTTTCTAAGAAACAAACATTTGTTTAAAACATTTTTTATGTCTCTTTCAGCTGTAAATTGAAGACTTTTGAATCCAAAGAGTTTTTCAAATAACACAGATTGATATAACAAAATCAATTTGAAGTATTTCCAATTATCGATCACCTTTTGTTTTTTAACAATATTAATTATCCCAAATTAAAAAGTAGACTATGGGATTTTATAGTATTGTGGAGAATCTTATACATTCTTCTTATTTCCTAATTTCTTGTTTTATCAGATTTTTAGACATTTTTTGCTCTTAAATCTTCAGTACAGCCTCTGTTAATGGAGAGTGTGATGTCTTTTTTTTAAAAGTTAAATAACAAATGTTCATTTCAGATACATGGTGTCAAATCATGGAGTGCTGAAAATGCTGTGTCATGACTTGTTCACTGGCTGATTTACTGGAAACAGCAGGTGGCTAGCAGTCAGACCCATGCAGTATCCCAAACCATATTCTCATCTCTGAAAGCAGCATTTAGTTTTTGAAAAAAAATAAATTATATAAATAGTGATTTTACACACACCTGTGTATTAAGAATTGACATAAATAATTTTTATGCTTATACTTGCTTATGCTACAACCTAAGAAACAAAAATTCCTGGTCTCATTTTCCATAAGATTTGACACAAATGGTTTTTTTTAAATTCTTTGTATAATATTTCTTTTTCTAAAAGATACTAAACGCACTGAAAAACTATGTCCTTGTTTTTTTCTGGATCTCTTAGCATATATAAACTCAATAATCAATAGTATATCAGTACTAAAGTTTGATGAATCCTTTTCAACTTGATCTCTTGTAAATCAGTAGAGTTTGGCCCAGACTTTCTTTACACACACGTCAGTTTGTGTTTATCTACAGGACTCAGTTCAGTGTCATACCAGCCTCGATCCAGAATTGGAAGCAGTACAGCTCTAACTACAGGAATCCTTGCTTGGTGCGAATATTCATGCTTTTAGTGCATGAATATATCTGGATGTTTTTCAGTTTGAAAGACAGGAGTGTTTTAGCTCCGGCAGGTTAGTTATGTGGCACTAAGGGGAAGGATGTGGTGCTCATTCATTCTGTGTCTGATATCCACATTGTGTGCTCTCCAGTGGTTCAAAGTGTAAAGTGATGTCTAGATCTCAGATTTAATGAGGTGCTTGGTGCTGACTTGAATATCTCAGAGGTGTTGCTCTTGATTGTCTAGATATGCCAGTAATCTACAGAATATATGCAGAATAGAAGAGGTTGTTGGTTCTTAGTAAAGAACAGAAGAAGGAATTTCAGTTACTAGTCTCAGGGGTCAGTAAGAAAGGCATTGTTTTTGAATGAGAGAAGCAACACTTCTAATTTTTAAGATTCAATATGTGTTTCACAGATATGGGGCTTAGTGCCAGAAAGAACTAGTGGATAATCTAGTCACCCCTCCTGTAACTGAGAGGCTTGTGCATTTCATTTGGGGTTTTTTTGTGCTAGTTAAAAAAAAATAAAAAAAATAGCCACTCTTCTCTTTAAAGTCTAGCCACTCTTCTCTTTAAAGTCCTAAGT
>VXBB01023178.1:0-16874 GCA_013399915.1 Illadopsis cleaveri
CAGGAGTAGGCAAAGCTAGGACACAAAGGTTATTCTACATCAGTTATTCTGCATCTTGCATTTGCTGGGGACAGGGGAGGAGCTCCCTGCTGGGTCTGGCTAGTATGGGAACGAAACAGTAATTAATTTTCAGGGGTTGTCCAGGAGAGATGTGCAAACACATGTGAATAGTCCAACTTTTTTCTTTTATACTCTGTCGTTAGGACTTGGCTGTTGCTGTTCACTGCCTTGTTTGCTGTTTTCAATAAGCCGTTCTTGTCTCAATCCATCATCTTTACCTTTTGTGCCACCAGTTCTCCTCTCTGCTCTGTCTCACGGGGAGAGGGAAGGAGAAGTGAGAAAGTAGCATGTGGTTTAGAGTAGTTAGAGTAGTGGAAACATTAAATTAGAAACTACTGTTCCTAAACAACAGCTTTGTTTGGCACCCAATGTCAGGCACAAAGTGTTGAAGTGACAATAGGTCTGCCCAGAGCTGGTTGGAAAGGAATTTCATCTAAGCATTTGTTGTACTAGGTCACAAAGTTGCTTGGTCTATTCATGTGTGTGTGTGGTACGCAACTCTGCATGTATTCCTGTATATGCAATATGTGCTACTCATGATGACATTTTTCAGAGCAGGGAGAGGGATTGAAGTTGCTTTGTTTCTGTACTGTGTGATATCCGCTTATGACCTAATAACATCGAAGGCAATGAGGGTCATTTGGGATGTGTATTCAATGTTGCTCTCTTATCCTTACCTCAGGCCATATCTCTAAAAGTCCATTAGCAATCATAACCAGTCTGTGGAGGGAACAAAGAAGGATGATTTTGCCCAGCTTTTCACCCACTTTTCCTCCTTTAGACCTGCTAAAATGGCTTTTGAGGATTTTGAATTTCCCTTGGATGTTTAGGAAAGCATGTGCTAGTTGCTAAGTCTGCCAGGTATCCTCAGCGCAGTCCACACCATATTTAGAGTTACATAAAGAGATATTTTAGGATGGTCTTTCAGAGATATGCCCTGAAGCTGGATAGTCAGAAGTGACTTGGAAGATGGGAGAAAATGGGCCAGCTCTTGAAGGACTATTCTGTTCCAGTGGTTTGAAAGTTCACTCCTGAACAACTCAGGACACTGATAATGTGACAAAATATTTGAAAGAAAAATGTTCTTGCAATTCCAGACAGGTGTGAAGTTATGCAGTGAGCTGAGCCTGGGCTACTATTTACCAGACACTTCTCGTCACTAGGCAGCATGTTCAGGAAGAATTGGGGAAAAGCAGTCCTATAGTGACTGTGACCACTGAAACTGCAGCTGAACCAGAAGAATAATCAGTCTACTAGCAATTGCCCTTAGACAAAAGAATAATTCAAGACCAAATCATTTTACTTAGTGAGGGATAAAGAGGAATTAGGGCCCTGCTTCATTATTATTTATTTGCTGTTTCCAGTAAACTATTTTTATTTCAACCCATGATCTTTACCTATTGAACCTCCAATTCTCTTCTCCATTCCACTGCAGTAGGAGTGGAAGGGGGAGGGAGGAGTGAGAGAGCAGCTTCTAGTTTAAAATCATTAAGTGGGAATACTAAATTGGGGAATACCATTCCTAAACCGTGGCACACAATAACCTAATAGAACAGATCCATGCATTCTGGATATCCTTACAGGGTGATGTATCAGATAAATTTTGGCCTCCCAGAACCAAGTGAATATTTTGACATGGAAGTCAATGAATTCAGCATTTCATTGGTCTCCTGTCTTCTCTGAAATGCATAACATTAGCCATTCCAACCATATACTACAAAACCACATCATTATTTAAGATCTGTCCTCTAACTTTCGTTCCTTCCTGCCAACAGACTACTGTGTGCGGTGGTGCATACTCATTTTCACTTAATGATCAGGAAATTGATTAGGATACAAAGAAGGACAACAAAGTTGATTAAAGGTTTCCCAACACTCACTTACAGAATAAGAACTGTAAATATGTCTATCTTGGTTAAGATATAAAGCAAAGGTGATCTGATAATGTGAAGAAATATCTGATGCTGTCAGCATTTCAAATGAAAATATAATAGACTGCTAGAGGAAGAATTGGAAGGAACGGTATAAAAACATCCCCATGAAAACAGTGTTCTGAACTTGACAGAATAAAATTCAGGCAGTGGATCAGATCAACAACAGACTGAAAATGATGGAAAACCACAAATATTATGCCTCATTTCATCTTTTCATAATACTTTTCAAAGAAATAACAAGACGGCATTGTTTAGAGTGTGGAGCTCAGAATGGTGGATTCTAATTTGAGCTTGGTTACTGACTCATAGGAGAAATTGAAGGGATTATTTCCTTCAAGGCAAGAATTCTGAAGTATAACGTGGTAATAATAAAACTCAACTTACTTTTAGGAATGCAGGGAAGAGAAAGTAGATTTAAAATATGAAGTAAATTTATGAAAATGAAAATGGCATGTGTATCAGGATTTTCTGACTGTTGCCTAAAGCAGTAATTTGATTTCTTAAAGGCATCACAGAATATAAATACTGCAGCAGAACACTGAGGGTAAAGAAAAGTTTTTGAGTTTTATTCTGAAGCAGATTAGTTTCAATGTCACTTGAAAAAAATAGAATACATATAAGGAAATTTTTAAACACTGAGTTGTCTCAAAAGATATATATATATATACACATCCACATGTACGTAAGGTAAGAAATGCAAAATCAAGAGATTAGTCAAATTATTCATAAAGGCATCAAAGCTCTCTGAATATGGCAGGCCTTCAAAACTGATATAAACTTTGTCTAATAATTACAGGTAATAAAATAGGGCTGCCATTGTTCCATTCACAAGAAAGAAAAGTATTTTTAAAACCTGTATCGCTCAGATTATGTTTCAGATTATTTGCTATTGTGACTGTTTTAAGAGCTTTAAAGGATTAATTACTATTAATTAATTAGCTTCTCTTAGTCTCTAAATAATTGTCTGCTTTAATTCAGATAACCATTTCAGAAGACAGGACACAAGTTAATTTCTCTAGTGGTCAGCAGGAGTCAGCTTCACTAGTTCTGGATGTGTGCATCCTTCTGATAGCGACATGATCTAGCATAAGTGAAACAGAAACAGCATTTATTAAACAAAAAAAAGTAATAATTAAACAGAAAAACAAAACAAAACAAAACAAAACAAACAAAAACCCCAAAAAACCAGATTTAAGACAGGAAACATGGCTAGCAGTGGATAAATCTGACTCTTTAAGCAGACCATCGAGTATAGTAGTATGTGTTTGCAGACCAGAAAGCAAAAGGTATCCTCGGCTGCATCAAAAGCAGCATGGCCAGCAGGTTGAGGAAGGGGATTCTGCCCCTCTACTCTGCTCTGGTGAGACCTCACCTGGAGACCTGTGTCAAGCTGTGGTGTCCTCAGGAAGGACATAGATCTGTTGGAGCAAGTCCAGAGGGGGGCCATGAAAGTGACTAGAATGATGGAACAGCTCATCTATAGGGAAAGGATGAGAGAATTGGGATTGTTCATCTTGGAGAAGGCTCTGGGGTGACCAAGCCTTCAAGTACCTGAAGAGAGCTTACAAGAAAGATGGAGAAAAACTTTTTGAATGTGTGTGTAGAAGCAGGACAAGGAGGAATGGCTTTAAATGGAAGGAGAATAGGTTTAAATTNTCCATCCGATGAAGTGTTCAAGGCTGGGTTGGATGAGACTTTGAGCAACCTGGTCTAGTGGAAGGTATCCCTGCTCATGGCATAGAGGTTGGAACGAGATGAGCTTCAAGGTCCTTATAGATCAGGCCATTCTGTGATTCTATTCGCAAATGTAGCGCAGGGGAACTTGTAGTCAGCAGCTATTTTCTCCTTCGCTTTTGAATGAACTGAGAATTAACAATTTCAACAGATGTATTTCTGTAAACAACATAGAGCCTACATTCATTTAAAGAAGAGCTTATTTACGAAATTATAAATGTTAACAATCATATATTTAAGCCAAAATATGATGAAAAATATATTGACTGTCCTGATGTTAAAACCAGGAAAAACAATTGAAGCTATTTAAAATCAGAATTGTTATAAGATTTATAGCAGGTGAGTTATAAATCCTTCATGACGGGGAAATGGATTTGTAAAAGAAAATTGCATAGGACTTTTTCCAGAAGTATTTTTATGAATATCTTCTGAGTACATTTCTTTAAACCTACCAGAAAATATATAAGATCCCAATAGAACGAGAAAATAGTAAAACAAACAGAAAAGTTAAGTTTTTCTTTTTCATTTTAAGAGTGAATAATGGTCAGATAAAATTAGTTATCAGTTGAGATTACTGGAAGATGAAACAACTACAATTTTCCTGTCTTATCTGTCTGCCATACTCCATGTTTTCCTATTTTGGCTATTCAAAAACAGGCCTTGTTGCCCTCCTCTCCCACATCTGAGAAGCAGATTTATTTAAAAATTATAAGGATTGGGAAATAATTTTCAGTTACAGGTCAAGCATGTGTCTTAAAATGGCATAACTTTCACAAAAGATGGTAAGAAGAATCATTAGCCAGAGGAAAAAAAAAAAAATCCTGTCATCTTCCTTTTGCATTTACGAGAGAGAAATGGCATTGTATATTCCATTGGACTAATTCTTACATGCCATCTATCTGTGTACTTTTGTCCACTTTGATAAACCTAGCATGCATGGATGATTTTCTTCCTGAGCCCTTGGGATTAGGAGATGTTGTTTATTCATTAACTAGGAATAAATGATTCAAACTCAGCAGTTGAGATAATGGTCCAAATTGGGGAATGTTAACCTCTATTAACCTCCATTTTACACTTCCTATACCTTGTCCAAATTGCTTTGATCTTTTGGTAATATTTTATGACAGTCTTTTTGACAATAGGATTTTTCAAATTAGGAAAATGATAATAATTTGTTTATTTTTTCTATTATCCTATATAATGAAGTATAGATTTTATTTTACAAGCCAGAACCAAGATACTTTTTCTAATTCTGTAAGTACATAATTAACATAAAACTGAGCTTTTGACAAGTAATTATGAATTAACCATAAAAACTCCCAAAATTTAAACTGTTTTTAATAATTGTGTATGTGATGAGGTGTCACAGAATTTATGAGCAAAAGTAAAACAGAAGCTTTTTTTATTCTACAATTCAGACTTCAAAAATCATACCTTATGATTCTATGTAATTTTATGCAATTTTAGCCAGATGGCTTTCCATCAATATGATTCAATAGTGAAGTGTTGCATACAACTTCACTCTCATGCTAGAAAGTTATTTGCATTTTTAGCAGAATGTTTTCATAGACTCATTCAATATCTGGAATTGGAAGGGACCCAAGAAGATCATAAAGTCTAGCTCCTAGCTCTGCACAGGACAGCCGCAAAAATCCCATCATGAGCCCGAGAGCATTGTCCAAACACTTCTTGAACACTTCTTGAAGGTTGGTGCTGTGACCACTTTCCTAGGGAGCGTGGTGAGTTGACCTTGCCCGGACAACAGGTACCCACCAAGGCACTCCACCACTCTCCTTCCCAGATGGACAGGAGAGAAAAAATAAGATTGAAAACAACTCAGGTTTAGATAAGGCAGTTTGCTAAAGGAAAAAGAAAAATTTGCATGCGTGCCCACGTTTGGACACCAAAAAGACTGTAGGGGATTGGCCCTGCCTGGATGCCAGGCACCCACCAAATCCTCGCTATCACTCCACTCCATAACTGGATAGGGAAGAGAAAATATAATGAAGGGTTCATGAGCTGAAATAAGGACTCAGAGAAGTCACCAAATACCATCCTGGGCAAAATACGCTTGAATTAGAGAAATTAATTGAATTTATTACTAACAAAATCAGAGCAGGTTAATGAGAAGTAAAATAAGATTTTAAAAACCTTCCTGCCACCCCTCCCCCCTTCCCATGTCTACTTCCTCTGACTCAGCGGTGCAGAGAGACAAGGAATGGAGGTTACTGTCAGTTCATCACAGGTCACTCCTGCCATTGCTCACGTGCAGGAGTCCATCTCCAGCTCTAATGTGGGGTCTGTCCCATGTTCTCCATGAATTTCTCCAACATGAGTCCATTCCACTGGCAACAGATCTCCACAAACTGCTCAACATGGGTCACCTGCACGGGGTGCAGTCCCTCAAGGACAGGCTGCTCCAGGGCAGGTCCTCTACAGGGCTGCAAGTCCTGCCAAGGATATTGCTTCATTGTGGGCTTCTCTCTCTGCAGGTCTCTTCCAGGCTTCTACTCCAGCACCGGTCTCCCATGGGTTCACATCCTACTTTCAGGCATCCACATACTCCCTCTTGGGTCCCCTCCATGGGCTGCTGGTGGATCTCCGAATCCCAGTGGTTCTCCATGGGTTGCAGGGGCACAGCTGCCTCATCATGGTCTGCACTGGGGGCTACCATGGAATCTCAGCTCCAGTGCCTGAAGTGCCTCCTCCTCCTCCTTCTCCATTGACCTTGGTGTCTGCAGAGCTGTTCCTCTCACATATTCTTCTCTGGCTGCAATTACATATGTGCAGAAACGTTTTTTTTCCTCTTCTTAAATATGTTATCACAGAGGCATTACCACCCTTTCTGGTTGGCTCACCCTTGGCCAGCAGCATGTCTGTCTTGGAGCCATCCAGCATTGGCGCTTCTGGACACGGAGGAAGCTTCTAGCAGCTTCTCACAGAAGCCACCACTCTAGCAAAACCTAGTCATGCAAACCCAGCACATGGAGTCTGTTTCAGTGACCAACCATTGTATAAAGAACCTTTTCCTAAATGGGAACCTAAATATATCCTGACACAACCTAATGGCAGTCCGTCAGGTCCTGTCACTGGCCACAGAGAGAAGAGATCAGTATCTGGTCCTCCTCCCAAGACAATTGTAACTGCAATGAGGTGTCTCTTCAGTCTCCTCTTCTCCAGGCTGAACACACCAAGTGTCCTCAGCTGCTCCTCAATGGCTTCCCCTCAAGGCCCTTCACCATCTTTGTTGCCCTGCTTTGGACACTTTCTCATAGTTTAATACTACCCCAAAACTGCCCCCAGCACTCGAGGGCAGGCTGCCCCAGCTCAGAACAGAGGAAGGCAATCCCCCGCCTTGCCTGGCCGGTGATGCTGTGCCTGATGCACATCAAGACAGGGTTGGCTCTCCAGGCTGCCAGGGCACTGCTGACTCATGTCCAACTTGCCATCAGCCAGGACCCCCTTGGTTCCTTTCTGCAGCACTGCTTTCTAGCATCTCAATCCCCAGTCTGTACATACACCCAGGGTTGCCCCAGACCAGATACGGAATCTGGCACTTGTTTTTGTTAAACTTCATATGGTTTGTGATTGCCCAGTCCTCTAATCCAGGTTTCTGCTTGCCCACAGCATGTCATGTTTATCTAGCTGAATGCTGGGCATTTAATCCAGAAGGATACTGTGAGGGACAGTATAAAAAACTTTACTGAAATCCTAAAAGATTACATCAACTGGTTTCCCTTGGTCAATTAGGTGAGTTACCTTGTCAGAAAAGAAATTATGTTTGACAAGTAGGACTTCCATCATGAATTCATGCTGACTGTGACCAATGATTGAATTGTTCTTCCGGTGTTTTTCAATACCTCCGTGAATAATCTTCTCCTTAATTTTAACGATCACTGAACTGAGACTGACAGGCCCGTAGTTTCCAGGGTCATCCTTCTTGCCCTTCTTGAAAATTTGAATGACATTAGACAGCTTCTAGTCAACTGGGACCTTTCCAGGTTCCCACAACTGTTCAAAAATCATAGACAGACATCTTGCGATGACGTTATCCAGCTCTTTTAGTATTCTTGAATCTTATTGGCCCCCATAGACTTATAGGGTTCCAGCTGGAGCAGCAGCACCTGCACAAGTTCAAGGTCAAATGAGAGTTGGTCATTCTTACATGGTCCTCCAACTCAAAGCACTGTGACCCCCCTTTACCCATTGTTAGTGTTGAAGACAGAGGAAAGGAAGCATGAAATATCTCTGCCTTGTCTCTGTCTCTGTTGATGAGGTGACCATCCGCATTCTATAATGGGATGATGTCATTGTTACACTGCTTTTTGCTATTAATATATTTTTAAAAACTCTTTTTATTTCCTCCCACAGTACTGTCCAGCTTCAACTCTAGCTGAGCTTTGGCAACATGAATTTTCTCACTACAGAGGTATCTCTGCAGTCCTCCCATGTCACCTGACCTCGCTTCTGCTGGACTTACACCTTCTTTTCTTACCTTATTTCCAAAAAGAGAAAGATCCTTGCTCAGTCTAGCTGACTTTCTTCCTTATCTGCTTGACTTTCAGCATTTTGGAATTGCTTGCTCCTGTGCCCTTAGAAAGTGGTGCTTAAAAAGTGATCACCTGTGGTGGACCCAAACACCTTCTAAAGTGGTCCTTAGTCACTAATTCCCCAAGCAGCCTAAAATCTGCTCTTCTCATGCCAAGGGTTGAAGTGTTGCTTTTTCTCTTCCTCCTGTCAGCAGAGATTTCAAACTCAGCTGCTTTTTGGTCATTGTGGCGGCCAACATGGCCATCAATGACCATTTCATGCATGCAACCTTCTGTGTTAAAAAATACAACAATAAGGGCATCTTTCCTAGTTGGCTGCCTTAGTACCTGTACCATGAAGTTATCATCCATGTTTCACTGATCTCTCAGACCTGTTTGTGCCAGCTGTGTGATGCTCCCAGTTAACATCCTGCAAATTGAAGTTCCCCATAAGGATAAAGTAATTTGATTAGAAGGTGTCCTTTAGTTCCTCAAAGAATAATTCATCAGTGTGATTGTCCTGGCTAGGTAGTCCTTAGCTGACTTCCACAGTGACATTTCATTATTTGTTTGCACCCTAATCCTTACCCAGAGGTGCTCAGCTGTGCCATTGTCAGCTGTGAGCTTCATGTATTCCAAATCCTCCATTACATTCAACACCACCCCCCTGCCTTGCCTGCCCTGCCCGTCTCTCCTGAACAGCCTCCAACCACCCAGTGTGGCACACCCAGCACAGAACTCAACCCACCAGGTTTTGCTTATGACAGTGATGTCAGATCTCTGGGACTGGGCCAAAAGTTCAAGATCCTCTTATTTTATCCGGTCTCACAGTTTCAAAATAAAGGTGTTTCAGTGTTCATCTGTTTTGTGGATTAACACCATTCTAAGACCCACACAGACACTCCTTCCCCCCCAGTAAGATGTGGGATAGAACTGGAAAAGCAGAAGTGAGAAAACTCATTAGTTGGCGTACAGATTATTTATTAAGTATATGGAAACCAAAGTAAAACAGAAAAGAAAAGGAAAAAAAAAAAAAATCCCAGTAAAGCAAAGCAAATTAAAACAAGTCATGCAAAAGCAATTCTTCACTAGTCAAACCGATGCCCATCTGGTCCTCGAGTAATGACAATCCCTGGCTAACTCTGCCCTCCAGTTTCATTGAAAAGCATGACATATTGACCTTTTGATCAATTTTGATCATCTATCTCAGTTCTGTTGCCTCCTAGATTTGTCCTTTTCCACCCTACTCGCAGGGACCAGAGCGAGAAACAGAGATTGATGATTGGTAAGCACTGCTCAGAAATAGCTAAATTGTTGGTGCGTTATCAACACTGTTCTGATTAAAAATGTAAAATGTAGCATCAAACAGGCTGCTCTGAAGAAATTAATTCCTTCCCTGCCAAAGCCAGTGTGACTTCACGTGGGAATGACATGTGCCTCAGTGAGATATTAGATGTAATTCTTAGAAGATCAGGACCTAAAAACAAATCCACAGTTCACATCAAAATTAAGTCTAGACACTCTAGTGTTATCATTCCAATTTCTCTTTCCTGGATGCCAATCATAGCAGCTGCCCTTTTGGATAAAACTGCATGTGTCATTAAATCATGTTTCGGTTTCCAATAGAGGGGAGGAGAATGTTCTCTGTGGAACACCACAGTTATTCCTTCAGTATTTGAGATCTATCAGAATTTTCACTGGAAGGCATTTTACTTTCCTTTCAAAGTTCAGCATCTGTCTAAACATGTGTGCTCTTGAAAACAAGTGAAGTCTCTATTACTCTTGCTTCCTAGGGCAATTAATGAGCATAGAGGGAATATGCAAAGAGGGAAAATAAATTACAGAAATATTTGTGTAATCCTGACAGTACATTGTAAGTCAACAAAATCATGCTGTTGGGACTGTGCCGAAGAGAGTCTCAAACTACTTTTTTGATGCACTTAGCATCTGTTTTTAAAAAATATCTTGTCCCTCCAGTAAATATTATTTGCACATTCCCTAACCAATCTCTTTGCCAAGTTGAGCTTTAACACATTTGTCTGTGTGGTTTTTCTAATGTGAAAGAAACAGTGTGTGTTCATGTATCCAGACTGTATTCAAAAATTTGTATTTGGTGTAAAGCCCCTATTCATTTGAGAAGTATAAATAATATCAAATTAACAAACAAAAACCATAAAGTTGACAGTTGTCGTGTATGGTATATGATATACCTTTTCAATAACTTCTGCATAGTTCCACATAAATTCATTTTTGTTTCATACAATTTAAAAATTTGATTTCATATCTCTTTTCAGCAGGCATTTTATCAATATTTCACTTAGGCCAGTATTTGTCACCTTACAGCTTTTTCCCTACGATTTTCTTCATGCCATTCCCTTGGGTCCTCTAGTGGTCACCAGAGAGGAGAGATCAGCGTCTGCCCCTCCACTTCCCCTTGTGAGAAAGTTTAGTACTGCAATGAGGCCTCCTCACTTGAAGTCTCCTCTTCTTCAGGCTGAACAGATCTAATTACTTCAGCAACTCCTCATATGGCTTCCTCTCTCGGCTCTTCACTGTCTTTGTAGCCCCAGTTCTGATCAAATCTGTCTCAATAGTTCTCAAAAGAACTAATGAATTGTAGGTCTTTTAGCAAATATTCTTAATAAACCCGTGTGGTAGGTTGATGCCAGATTACATCCAAGCACCCACACAGGCACTGGCTCATGTCTCTCTGTCCCAGTGGGTCAGAGGGAAAAAAAAAGAAAGAGCAAGACAGACAAAACTTATGTATTTAAATAAAGATAGGGATATGGCTTGTCAAGAACTATTTTGGGCAAAACAGACTTGACTGTGAAAATTTAACTTCATTTATCAGTAATTAGCAGAAATATTTAATTACTGACTTATGTATTGGCAAACTGACACCCTGCCCCTGACCAACACCGACAGCATAGGCAGGCTGCTGTCCAAGCGTAATTTGTGAGGCTCTCAAATCACACTACCACTGGTGAGCCAAGGGTCAGCAATGACTCTTTCCTGCATTCAAAAGGGATTTGCACAATTGACTATTGCTGTCAGATGACCTGGACACCAAGTACAGCAAACCACTGCATCAATTATGATCTTGCGTTTATTATCAGCAATTGGGTGAATTTCCATATTGGGTGCACTGCTGCTCATCTTTCATACTCTCAATAAAGCTTTGTTAATAAATTGTTGTCAGGCTACATGACTGTTCCTACCAGAGAAACAGACATGACAATCAATAAAATACCTCTCCTACCCTTTCCCAGTTCCCAGGCTCAATTAATTTCATTCCAAATTTCTCTCCTTCTTGCAATCCACCCACCCTCATTTTCTTTTCTTTTTTTTTTTTTTTTTTTACTTCAGTATTTCATTTTAGACACTTATTGTTCTGTCTTGTTATTAGCACAGGTAACAATCAGTCTCTTCAGTGAGACAACGAATCATGAAGGAGGTCACTGTCACATTGGGGTTTCTCTCTGCTGCTCCTTGTTTCTTACACTTTTGATGCTCTGGAGGCACAGTCCCTTCAGATGGGTAGTCACTCCGCCACAAAGTGCCTCCTCTGACCTTTTTATTCTCTCATATCCTCTGGTGTTCCCACATTCATCCTTCACTTTCTCCATTTTTTTTTCCCTTTTCTTAAAGATGTTTTCACAAAGATACAACTGTCTTTGCTGATATATTCACCTGTGTTCTCTGGTGGGTTCAGTGGAGCTAGTTGGGATTGGTTGTGTCCAGCACAGGGCAGACCCTTGTCTCTTCTCACTGAGGTCAAGCCTGTAAACCACTCCTACCAAAACTTGCCATTTACATCCAATATAATCTTTCAATTTACAGGAGGAGATTACAATGGCACTAATTAAAAACAGGATGAAAAATAAAACTGGACAACTACACAGTCTGACCTCAACAGGAAACCACAATCAGCAGAACAAATTATGAAGGAAGAAAGATTTAAATAAATAGAGGTGAATGGAAAGGGGATAAATCAATTCAAGAGATTAGCAAAGACAGATTGTGTCAGACCGATAAAATATTTTCTTTAACAAAATGACTCTTTTGTTAAAGACAAGAGAATTGTGGTAGATCTAATCTATCTTGACTTCTTTACAACACTTGCTTTGGTACCCCATGGGAAATTTTCACTGGAGATGGTGGTTAGTAGCTGAATTGAAAACTGAATAAAGAATTATCATGTGATAGAGAGATAACTAGTGGAGCACTCAATGGATTCATTTTGATAATCTTTAGTACCTTGTTTAATGACAGTGATGTAGTTGATGCTAATGGATTTTTATGATGACAGAAACTCTTGAAATGTATAAAGCAGTAGAAACACCTGAAGGTCTCCTGGGAAGAATAAGACAACCTTGAAAAAAGAAACAATAAAAAGGATAACATGAAGTGTAATCCACCTGGGGAATTAAAACCCCACCTCTGCTAATAGGTAAAGATCTACCAGCTGGATGACGAAGTGAATAAAGGATTTTCTTACATTTATTGATAACAGTGTGATTGTAAGTCCCCAACATGAGATGAAAAAACATTATATGAGTGCTATCAGGCAAAATATTTGGGGTAAAACCAATATAAAATAATCTCAGGAACTCTCTATACTCTTCTGTTGATGTACATAGAATACACAGAAACATTAGTTCAAAGGCAAAGAAAACAACTGAAGAATGTATAGAAGAATATATATGACATAGAGAAGAAATTTGTGTATATACATAATAGAAGGAATGTATTTATTATGAAGTTTCTACAATGACTCTGTAAGTTCAACTCTCTGTAAGACAAAATTATTATGTTACATCTTTATTTAGTAGCAATGATCTCACAGAAATAAATAATTACATGTATGCATACATCCATCTGCAGAAAGAGATTGCATTCAAGCAGGATGTTTGCACGTTTAAGTTTTAGACAATTAACTGAAAATTCTCTAAGGTGACAGTGAAAGGCTAGTTTCCCCATCCCCCATGCTGTCACGGTCATAACGAGCAGGTAAGTTCCAGTTGGTTTGAAATAAAGAATAGCACAATTTTTCTGAAATTGAAATTTATTGCCCAGATAATATTTTGAGTATCTGAAATAGACAGTGAAGTTGATGATTTATGATATCCCATGTATGTCTTTAATTTAAGAAGCAAATTTTAAATTACAGATTAGACAGATCATTTTATAAAGTTTTGAAGGACTTAGACATCACCTTGATCTACTAAGTATCCTAATATTGCAGGCCTACAAATATCAGATAATTATTCAAATATTTAAAACTTAAAACAAAACTTAATTTCAGTCATCATTGTGAACTCTTTTTAAATTCCATAATGAGAAGGAGAATGAAAGATGAGTTATATTTAAAAAAAAAAAAATGAAAGGGGAAGAAGCATTGGTAGGCGATGAGGGTGAAATGGCTATAATTAAAAGTCCAACTGTCAGACCTTTCTTGCTGTGGAAGTTAAGTACTAATAAAATATTAATATATTCAAGTGAATTACTCAGTTGAAGTATCTATGAATTGCTCTAAAAAACTGAGAAAAGATTGAAAACATATGTGAAAGAGTTGAGACCTAAAGAGACAAACAAAGACATAAAGGATGTCTGAACAGAAGGTGTGAAGCATAATGGTGTGTGAAATAAATTACGAAATGCAAGAGGAAAGTACTATCTCATTTGTTTCATGTATTTTTCTTTTAGTGAAACAGCTATAAAACAAATATAAATGAGTCCATGAAAGCTCTTTTGCCTCTAGATTAATAAATCAAATTATTTTAACATACTTAACTTGAATGAAATTAAATAAGATTACGAGTTTGTAATAAGTATCTCATGTGAATCAACCT
This sequence comes from Illadopsis cleaveri, assembly GCA_013399915.1. Taxonomy (NCBI): domain Eukaryota; kingdom Metazoa; phylum Chordata; class Aves; order Passeriformes; family Timaliidae; genus Illadopsis; species Illadopsis cleaveri. The sequence goes on from VXBB01023178.1 coordinate 14,113, forward strand.
TTTTATGATACACTACTTGAAGAGCTACTGTATGTAGATGATAGTGAATGAAACAGGAATTTTATTGAAAATAATCTAATTAGCCAATAAGAATGCTCTGCAATCAGTTAATCACACTGTAACTAAATAATTTTGTAGTGCTCCAGAAGGTAACAGTCCAATTATTAATTTGGGTTTTAATTGGTGAAAAAAATCTCACTCGTATATTTCTTACTTTCTCTAGGGTTATCATAAATTATTTTTAAACAAGCAATCTGACTTAAAAAAAATTAACTCTAGAAAGTTTTTATAGAGATCTGGAAATTACATCTCTTTTTAAGGGAACCATTATTTTCCTCTTCTTTTCCCATCTTCATCCTTAAAATTCTTATAAAAGACAGTCACTTTGCTTTAGAGAAATGAGAATTTGTGTAGTAGGCCTTTTTTTTTTAAATCAACTAAATAGCATTTTTTAAAAAAAACTTATTCAAGTAGTATATGTATCACGTAAACCAGAGGAAGCTTATCAGATAAATATGTAATATGCTACTACAAAAATATCTGTTCATGAATGAAAGGCTTACTTTTAAATTGCTGTTCTAAAAAGAAAGAGAGCTAAATTTAAACTTCACTTTTAGTCTTGCTTTTCATGTCACTTTGAAGTGAAGCTATGGCAGGAGGTTTCATAAGTAAATATACTTGGACTGGTTTTATAGCTTTAATAGATATATTTATAATTATATATATATATATACACATATATAACATTTTAACTGTGAGGGATGTGACTGCTTTTACATGTCTAAAAAATGTCTAATGGCATTAAATTGCTTAGCATATCTGGCTCAGCCTCCATCTAGTTTCCAGAAGATTACTCTCTTTTGTGCACTTTATAGCATGTTGTCCAGCCCCTTGCAGATGTCTCAGACACCCCATGACATCTCAAATAAGAACAGTTCTTTATTGTTTAAACAGGTGAATAATGTCCATGTCTTTTAAGGCTTTTGTCTTAGTCTTAGCCTGGTTCTGCGAGCAACCACAAATCACGGTACAAAGCAAGACAATGCAACAGTGAGTTTAAATGAATTATGACTGAATAGAGTAAGAATCAGGGTGGTTGTGCATACACTTTGTGTGAGCAGCAGGTCTGAAGAGTTCTGACTTATGAAAGTGTACATCACATGTGAATGCTGGTTGTGGAGTTCCTTTCAAGCTGTAGGACCTAGATATATATTTTGGCAGCTTATGCCTGGAATTTCCTTCCTCTTTCTCAAAAACTCTAACTGAGGAGTAGACATTTGAGGCCAATGTCTTGATGTTAAAAAATCCCACAACTCTGAAATGTGAAATTAAAAAATCTGCTTACATGATATTTATTAATTCTGTCTGATTATTCTTTTGAGATCTGTGCATATGACTGAGGTGGAAATATTGCAACTGAAATATATAACAAGAATCTGTGTTTGTTTTTCTTGTATGAAATTGCATGTTCTTTGTTCAAATATATTTTAGGAATTCCAGAAGGCATGGATTTTTCTTTTTAAATCTCTCATCTTGTTTGGAGATGATAACTAACTTAAATAACCTGACTTAAATTTTCTAATGCTTTTTTTATCAGTGTAACTGTTTGATATGCAGCCAATTATATTAGATGAACTCCATCCTGCTTGCAACATTCCTCTTTTTAATCTGGATTTTGGATTTTGTAAGTCCTCTACATTCAAAGGATATTTGTCTATGGATGAAAGTCTTTAATGCCAAGTTTCCATTGCTTTTTGATGTGATTTTTTTCTATTTAGGAATCCATCCTTTTATTTGGATCTTGCAAAACAGCTTGACTGATGTCACCTTTATAAAATGATGGGCCTGTATTAATGTGTTAGAAAGGGAAGAACCAATTATGAAAATATGTTCCCTAAATAGGACCATGAATGGAAATATCAAATCATATACCATGACAAGCAGAGATATGAAACAATAGTAAACAAGAATTAACTCCAATAATTAAAAAAGTAACTTTAGAGTGTAATACTAATGGCTATCCATGTATACTTAAAATATTTATTCAAACAGAATTTTGAATAGAATAATGAATTATTTGCCAGATTAATGCTAGTTTTGTTCCAAGAGAAAAAGACACTGAGCAGAGTGCCAACTAGCAGTTGGTCTGTGCTTAAAAAATGCAAAGCCTACCTTTGACAGACAGCTATTCTAAGGTATATTTTACCCAAGTATCCTTCAGATTGCAGAAAGTAGATTTTATTTTATGTGGAATATTATATTTATTAATATTATAGGTTAAAAAAAATTTTTCTTTTTCTCTTCAAGTATTTTATAATTTTAAAATCCTCTATCCTATAATACTATAGAAATGTGGAATCATCTAATATCATCAAGAAAAATATGCTTGCATTTTGAATATTTTTCCCTATGCTCCATGCCCTTGGACAAAAAGTAATGAAGCAGAAATGTCATAGAAACACTTCGTTAAGAAGATGTCATGTACAGAGCGCCTTTGGGAGGTGTCTGATCAACACAAGTAGATGGCAAGGCTATCCTTGAATTTCCAATGCAGGTAACAAAACAAAAAACAAAAAACAAAAAACAAAACAAAACAAAACAAAACAAAACAAAAAACAAAAACCAAACCAAACCAAAACAAAAAGCTTTTGATTAGATGGGTGTATGCACTGAGAAACTAATTTGACCTTTGATTAAGTGATCTCACTTTTCTGGCACCATCACATATCTCTCAATTACATTCCGCTTTAAAAAAAAAAAAA
>VXBB01023178.1:20273-43917 GCA_013399915.1 Illadopsis cleaveri
AAAAAAAAAAAAAAAGAAGAAAAGAAAAATGTTTAATTTGATGTCAAAGAAGCTGAAATTTATTAATAGAAGAGATTATATTGATACACAGATATTTTTTATAGTAATGAGGAAAAGAAATACCTGTCTGTCTAATCCCTTTATTTTAGGCGGGAATTTTTTTTAGATTTATTTTGATTTAATATAACAGATGCTGCAGTTGGGAAAAATCATATATGGAAGAGATACCAACAAAAAATGATGTTCCCTACAAAGGGGTGTATTTAGAAATATATATATATAATTAGGCTGAAAAGGACACCATAGTTTCATAGGCTTAAACTCCAAGGCAAAAATAAATTAAGCTTAAGAATACCTGAAGTCCTTGTGATCTTGTCAAAGTTATTATCTTTCTTTTCCAGCCTTAGAAATGTTTGCCTCAAGTTTTGTTAAATCTTGATTTTCTTAACTTTTGAGTTATTTTAGACTCAAGTTAAGTTTCAGAATATCTAAATATGTATCCATAAGAAGATGTTGCAGTGCAGAGAAACAGGGAAATAAGCAGAGCCAGGAGACTTGAGATTATTCAGACAGACCAAGTTTGCCAGACTCAGATTCAGTTTGGTATAGAAAGGCAATCAAAGATAGAAATTGACGAACATCATCATCATGGAATTAAATACTGGAAGTAGAAAAGTTATCTGAAGTAAAAGCAAAACACATTGGGTTGAGCATTATGCCTTGATGCACAGCTATGCTGCTTTCAGATACAACTACCTTTTTTGCAACATCCTGTACCTGGTTACAGCCATTTGTAGGCATGCCTACAAAGCATAAAAGACAAGTTTTGTGTAATATTTGGAATTATATAGTGCCGCAAGAAATACAGATCTGTTCCCTATCCTTCACTTTAGAATCTAGGCAGCAGCTGAATGGCTCATTTTCTACTACTATAAGTATTTCCAGCTCTTGAACTTAAGCTTGAGTTCATACATCTGGGGCAGCCTGACCTGCTGCTTCTGTTGCCGTGTGCCCCCATTGTGACACCCGTGCTGCCATGTCACAATGGGGCCAGAGAGCAGCCCGGCCAGCCCAGCCCCGCCCTCCATCTCCACCTCAGCTCTGGGCTCTCCATGGCCCCGGGCAAGCAAACACCTGACACACACCAAGTGCACACCCACGGCTCAAGGGCTCCAAATCCAGCCCCAGGCGTTCCCTGGCCCCAACAGGCAGAAGCCCCCACAGCCTTTTCAAATCTGGAACTGGGGACATGGCCCAAGAATGCCTTGTTCCTGGAAATCTCCTGCTGTGAGATGACACTTATTCCCTTGGTGCTGAGCTCTGTGGGGCTAGTGGGGCTGCTCTTGGGAACTAAGTGACAGCCCTGGGTGCCTAGCGGTGAATAACCTGGTGCTGGCTTGCGTCTTCTCCATGGCAGGATCTCTGTTCCTGCAGTGCCCCTGTGAGAGGAGCTGGATGGGAAGCAGACATGTCCCAGGCGTGATGAGCAGGTGTGGGGGCTGATTTCTAGAGGAAATGATTTCTAGATTTCTTGGGACAGAGTCTCCTCTGAGGTTGAGGTTAAGTAGGCTTGAGAATCTTTAAGGTAAACCTAGAGGCAATATTTCCATATGACAGGGCACTGCTAAAACTGAACCTCCATGGCAAAAGACAAGTGTTGTTTCTCAAAATCTAAGTGGTTTCTAATTTGCACTTCATTCAGGACTTCCTTAAAATTAGTCTGCAAAACTATCTTAAAATCTCTTTGATTTCTTCTCTTTTACCTGAGCTATTTTGAATTCAGGAACAAAAGACCTCAGAAAGCATAAGAAAGTAGAACCTCATCCCACTAGTCAATTAGAGCTCTTAGTAAGAACCATTAGTTACTCTGATTTCAGTTGCTAGGACAGTTTTGAATTAAATAATTCTTGAATAAGAAACTGTGATCAGACATAAACCCAGGTTCACAATATGGTTGTGTTGGCATGATGGTAGGCATTTGGTCCAAGGTTGGTCTTGGTTATCTTGGAGTTATTTTCCAGCCTTAATGATTCTATGACTATATGAAGGGACTAGACTTTTTTCAGTGCAAATGCTTTACAAGCTCACTGTTGCTTTTGCCCTGCCTTTGGTGCACAGGAACTGAATTCTCATAGTGCTTTCATTCTCAAGCACATAGTTTCCTTGTTGTGGTTGAAAGGACCTTTTTGCACATTTCTCTGTTGCAGAAAGAACAGAACTGAGACTTCTAAATATTTAATAGATTAAAACTAATAATCTCCTAGAATATGCATAATGGAGGAAAAGAACACAAACCCACAACCTCAAATAAAGTAACAAAAAACAACACAGAAAATAAGAAAATAAAATACTATTAATTAGAAAAATACTCTCCATGATTAAAAATACTCTGGACCAATTACGTAAAAAGTCTCATATAGCCACATTAATATGGGAATGGTTTATAGCAGGGGATACTCAGGTACTTATACATACACAGAAAACCACTGTGATAGTTTAATATTGAGTACAAAGGACTGGCTTAGTATTTTGTTTGTATAGGCTGGTCTAACCTCTTAATTTAGATTTGAATGGATTTTTATGATTTTTACAAAAACAATAGAGGCAGTTTTTCCTTGAAGAATATGTATTAATTAAAAGGTTTCATATATAAAATTAATATCTATATAATACACTGCTCTCTTTTCTGCTGGTAAATAAACATGAGCAGTCTAGAAGACATGAGAAAGCTTAACAAAATATCAGACTTAACTTTAATTTTACTAAATTTACAGTATTTCTGCGAAGTTCTGAATAGGAAATTGGCATTACCACAGTTACTTAAATGTTTCTCAGTAACTATGGGCATTTTTGGGGTAGTACCATGGTGACCCTAATGTTACACAGAAATTGCATTAAGTTTAAATATGAATTTGATATAGCTGATTTTTTACTCAGAAGAATACACAGGTTTCATTCATAAGAATGATTCCGATAAGAAACTTAACAAAAAAGACAAAATATTCTATTAATCCCAACACCCATCAAAAATTATTCAGAATTTCAGCTGGAGTTATCTATTCCAATATGCCATGTGTGGGAAGAATGAATGTATGTGATCACCAGTAATCTTTTATGAAATTGCAGAAATTAAATCAAAGAACATATGGGACTATTAATATACCAGTTTGGGCTTAATTGCACTGAAAACATCATAACAAATCTATGTAGGAAGTTTAAGTTTCAAGAGTGTTAGGTCTAATTATGAGAAAAACTGTCTCAGTTTACATGATATAACTAACTTCAGCAGTTACATTGAGAAGGTAAGATAGCCTTTACAGAGAAGTTATGGCCCATCCTATGGAATAGTTCAGACATCTTTAGCTGAGTGCAGAGATACTTTAAAGTAGGTTGTAAACAATTCAAAAGTATAAAGAGAAAATCTATTAGATAATACACAATCAACATGGGATTTAATGAGATATAAGGGATTTAATGTGATATTACGTTCAACATTAGTGTGGTCAGAACTACACCTCCCTATAATAGACTTTACTCCTTATAATACACCTGAAGGGTCTCTGCTGTCCAGGAAAGCAGCAGACAGAGGGTCAGGGACTGCATCATTCCCATGTGCTGATGCTTTGCCAGGTCCCACCAGCTCTATCTATCATCACTGGGAATACTTACAGCTTGACTAGAAGATTCTGAAAGTGATCTTGAAAGTGATGGATCATTGAACCTTTACAGTTTAATAACATTCTAGAAGAAGAAAGTCCTTGGTGTATCTTGCTGATTTGCATCTCAGGAGATTATGGTTATTACTTGATCTTGTAACATACTTTTCATCTGCAAACAGCAAGTAGGGGTGAAAGAGGAGCCTGAAGCTGCTTGAGACTGTTTTAATGAGTGAAACCTCCTTGAACTGACTTTCAGAAAAGTCATTAATTGCAGAAAGGTCTCATAATAATTATAGTTTCTTGAAACATTTAAGTTATCTTGGCTATAAAACGGGGCCTACACAATCAAATTATTACTGGCACAATATAAAACTGTCTACTTTTTTTTGTGGTTTGCTCCTACTATTATCATGTTCTCATTAGCCAAGTAAAAGTATTTCATTTCTACAGATTTTATAGTAGATAGGGTTTATATTGCACTTTGGGGACTGCAGGACTAATAACACATCTCTTCAAAATGTGCAGTGAAGCAGCAGCACTTTAAGTACCCCATGCATGCATTTCTGCATTTTGAGAATAACATAAAATGAAATAGACCTCTAAAGTAACAAAATTTCAGAGCTTACCATCCCCTTAAAAAAAAAACCAAAAAAACCAAAACAAACAAACAAACAAACAAAAAAAAAAACAAAACCCACCCAAAACAAAAGAAAAACCCCCACCTTATGTACTTATCTCTTTTTTCTTTTTTCATGATTTTTTTTGGTTTGTTTTGTTTTGGGGTGTATTGGATTTTTTTTTGTTTTTTTGTTTTTCCCTTAAGTGTTAGGCAGAAAATCATGTGTTAGCTGATAGACTGACACAACTGGGTGATGTGGGTAGTCTATAGTGGCCCAGAACTGTCATTAATTTCTGGAGCAAAAAACTCATGTTAAGCTGATAATGTCCATGATAACACACCAGAGATTTATGGCAAAGTCGGACCACTACTGTAAATTCATCCTGGTTATTTCCCTGGAGGAAACAGGTTGAAAAAGATTTTTTTCTTCTAAAATATCTGCCATATAAAAAGTACTTTAAAATATTTTTTCTCCCTAAAAGGTAATAAAGCAAGTAGAACAAGTTTTTGGCTGAGAGCAGATGTAAAACAATTCAACAAATTTTAGAATCAACTGCAATTTATTCCGTTGTCCGCTGTGCTTTTTCTTCCAGGATAGCTGCTTATGCTACATTGAGCTCTACTCTTTCCCAGATATACATCACTTATGTTTAATTCTTTTGCCTTTGTCAGAACTTTTGAAATGTCCAGAAGATATTAAAGACAGCTTTTTACCTCCAGTTAGGTCTTACTAAAACAGGGTGGGTTTGTAATCACAAATACATTTAATATAAAAATCTTTTCTACTGTGGTGAAGAGTTACAAAACTACACTAATAATAATTTTTTATACATCTTTTGATGCTGTTATAAATTCTTTAGAGGATTATTAAATGCAAAAATTCAGAGAAGAGCAATTACCTTTCAAATCAGTTTCATTCACAATATCATATTTGAAAAAATCTGATCATGATTTTGTGATGTGTTCAATGTATCAATTCCAAATGAATGATTTTGATTTACAGACTTGTGAAAAAAAAATTGAAGTTGCAAAAAAAGAGTCAATGTTATGCCTTATGTCATCTAGTACTAATTAATATATCTGCTTAACCAAAGCAATTTCTTTTCAGTTCTTCTCTTATCAACTAGTAAATAAAATGGTCACATGGTTTTGCTACTAAAATATGGAACATATCTTAAAAGTATTCCTTCTGAGTTAATTCTGGATATGATTAAACTAAGAACAAAATAATTCAATTCAATTGTAGGTCTTTTGTTTAGCTGAATATCTTTCACACACTGATGTTGTTTACCCTGACTTTAACAAGAATTTTGACATTGTCCTTCATGTTATCTTGAGCAAAAGTGGTGAGGTATGGTTTGGACATGTGGCTTTAAGGTAAGAGAATTCAATGTTTGTCTTAAATTGGGTGTTGTAGCAATCAGAGAACAAAGATTGGAGACCAATAATTATTGATGTTCTTCAAAGGTGTCTAGAACTCTTTTTGATACTGGCAATTATAAGATTTTATGTCTGTATCAAGACAATGTGAAGGAAATCTCCCTCAAAGAATTTGTGGATAGTATCAAAAAGTGATGTCAGTGTGGGCATTAAGCGATGCACTCAAAGGAAGGGATGCTACAATGATAGTCCATGACAGAATAGAGAAATAACCTATCAGGAACATCAAGAAGCTTAACAAAGTAAAATGAAGCTGCGACTGTGAGGTGGGTTGAGCTCTGGCCAAACGTCACTGCACTCACTAGAATTATTTACTCATTTTCTACTGTGAGATAAGGATTAGGAGAAGGGCAAAAGCAGGCTCAAAACTTTAAAGAGTACAAAACTTTATTAACAGAACTAAAAAAAAGAATTAGAAGAATCAGCATAAACCATCAGAACGCTTCTCTTCCCCCCAGTGTTTCTTTCCTTTCTTACTGAGAATGTAAAGAGAAAAATTTGGTATTTTCAGTCAGTTTACCACTTCTAAAATAATCTTTCTTCAGTTCACTTAGGGAGAGGAGTCTCTCCTGCCATGCCATGGAGACTTTTCCACAAGCAACAGTTCTCTTGTGATTTTAATTTTCACTAATAGCAGCTGCAGGAAATCGGCAATCGTGAAGTCCCTTCCATGGTTTGGTAATCTTCCCACAACTACCACTATCATCTTGTCATCTCATCTTGTTGGGGNGTCTGGAGGTAGTGTTTAGCAGAGACTTACTTCCATAAAATGATGTATTTTTCTCATTATCTAAAACCCAAGCTATGTTAAACCACGACCGACGAAACACCCCACACAACAATATAGGCCAGGTGCTTACTAGGCTCAGTGGTGAAATTAAAGCAGGTTATGCAGAGTCTAAGCCAGACAGGAACAAAACTTGGCAGAGATGGATACTGCAAAAACTTCCTATGCAAACTTCTTTACTCTTTGACTGTCTATCCTTATGGTGAGAAATTGTTCACATCCATTTTGAACTTGTNCTCTGGGAACAGCAGTTTTCTTCTCCCATCCCTGGGGCCAGGTTTCTCATTTTTCCCATCTCTCTCCGTTCAAGGTTTTCATTGGATCACAGCTACTTCAACTTCTTCTTGCTTCAACACTGGTGTCTGTGCTCACAGTGGTGGTTAGAATGCTACATCCCCCCAGTGCATTCCATGTGTTATGGGGGGAAAAAAAAAGAGTCTAATGTATCAATTATATCTTTATCTTAGCCTTAAAACAGAATTTCAGCCCAAGACTAAGGCATTTCCTCATTCTCCTCCCATGTGGGATTTGACTCCTTCTTCACTGATCTCTCTGTCACTGTGTTGTTTTCTTTACATGTCTTTACCCTTTCCTTTTCTTTCACTCCAGAAAGAATTGATGTCTGCAAGTTTCATTTGTTTGTTAAAAGAGTAATATCTCACTCAGGCCTCTGCAGATGGCCATGCGCTCTCTGCCGGGCAGCAGCTGCTCTGGCTGCATGGCTCTTTTCCAGCCCCGGCTGCAGGGCTGCCTCTGTTCTCAGCCGTGTGATTTTTCCGTGGTGCCTGCAGGATGGCTGGGCAGCTCACAGTCAGAGCAGGGCCCAGCTTGGCTCCACCCAAAGCCGAGAGGAGCCAGCCTGGCCCGCCGGCCATGATTGGAATTCAGCGGCGGCAGAATCTCAGCTGAGCTGTGCCACAGGCTGAGCCAGCCGGGCTGTGCGATGGAGCAGGGCCTGGCCTGGCCAGCGTCTGGTTACCTGTTCAAAGGACGGACACAAGAGAGTTTTTCCTGGTGTTTATTCATTTTTAAATGTGATCTCACAGAGGCGTATTCGGCTTTCTCAAGTGGTTTAACAGGGTGTCAATATTCAAAAGTAGGCAGCTGATTGGTTCTGTTGGGTCTGGAGGTAGTGTTTAGCAGAGACTTACTTCCATAAAATGATGTATTTTTCTCATTATCTAAAACCCAAGCTATGTTAAACCACGACAGACTGAAACACCCCACACAACAATATAGGCCAGGTGCTTACTAGGCTCAGTGGTGAAATTAAAGCAGGTTATGCAGAGTCTAAGCCAGACAGGAACAAAACTTGGCAGAGATGGATACTGCAAAAACTTCCTATGCAAACTTCTTTACTCTTTGACTGTCTATCCTTATGGTGAGAAATTGTTCACATCCATTTTGAACTTGTTTCGAATTATGCCCACTGTCTCTTTTCCTCCTACCATGCACTTTTGTGAAGTGCATGGCTCCCTCTTCTTAGCAAACTCAACCTAAGTACTGTGGGGATCCTGTTAGGACCTCCCAAAGCCTAAAACTCTCTCTTCTAGGCTCACCAACCCCAATTCTTTTTGTTCTTGTAAAGCAAGTGCTCCAAAACAGGGGCATGGGAGACTTTGATTGTGAAAGCTGACACAACTTGAAAAGGCACCAAGAAGACAGACAGAACTTTTTTGAGTGTACATAGGTAAAAGGCAGAAATGAATTTATGTTATGACAAGTTCCAGTTAGATAATAGGAAACACTGTGCACCATGAAGGTGACCTCTCAGGGGGGCAGTGGATGCACCGTTCTTGGAAACTTTCAAATACTCATTTGATAAGGGCCTGCACGATACGATTTGCTTTAGTTGGACTAGATAATCTCTGCTCCAACCTCAATAATTCTACAATTTTTGGAGATTAAAGTGAACCAAGCCATTTCTGTTTCTCATCTGTTGTTGAGTTTGAGCTTTGTTTTTGTGCTTATATTTTTAGAGAAAGAAATCCTTAGAAAGAGAACAGCAAATTGATGAGGCAGGTGCTCCTTCCTTTCCCTATGTCCAAAGCCGGCTAATTGTGCTGTACTGGTCTGCCATTCAGGAACTTGCATTCAGGTGTGAAAAATGCACCTCCAGAGCTCTCACTTTTGTGTGGATAATTCAGTGAGACTGTTGAGGAAATGAACAAAAATGGTTATTACAAACAAGACAAACATATGCATATTGCAGTCTGAATTCTAGAAGAGAATACACATTAAGAAATTCACACCCATGCATGCACAGTTCATTTCAAAGGGCTGACCAGCATAATTTTAGAATGAACTATTTTACCTAAAATAGAGAAAAAGTGTAACATTCTCTGGCTCCTGTTTTTTTAATTCAGAAGTCAAGCTTGTACTTGTTCAAAGTCAGCCAAATTCTTAGACTGATCCTTACCATTATGATGACATATGGATAATGTGGATTAGACTCCTGATGTATTATCATACACATACGGTTTTTGTATTTCAAAACACAAATTTTTACACATTAAAGGTTTAAATGATGAATAAACAATATAGAAAATGACTTGTTATAGTTACAAGTTAAAAGTTGTACATTATGGTTCAAGGATATGTTTCTTTTTATTTAGTGTGCCTTACAATGCTGATTGAACTCATGTCTGAACTCAGAGAAAATCTAGAACCAGTTCATGCAAACTCTATTGGCTGATTGCAGCTGTTAATGATCTGTAAAAGGAAAGTCAATTTACCCCTTGATAGACATTACTGTACCAAATGTAGTAAAAAGCTAAGCAAAATGTGAAATGATTCCTGTTCAGTGGGGAAAGATACTATTAGTGTGTCCAGTTTCCTTTTCAGGGGCAAAGAAAATAGGTTTGTGTTCTGTTAATTTGCAGGTGTGGGTTTTTTGACTGTTTACTAATGCAAGCATTATTTTTATACATGAGCTTATTATTTTGTATACAATTTCACAGTTTATTTCAGCCGTATTTACCACCTCTTAGATCAATTAGCTATTTAAATTAAGAAAAAATTTAGCTTACACGATTGGCATACTATCAGACTGATTAATTTATTAAAGAACACTTGATATTCCCACACATTCTGATTGGCCTACATTATATTTGCAACTTTTCTTCACTTCTGCTAAGCATAATGTAGTTCTTCATATTAGAGTGATGCTTTAAGTTCTGGCTTTCATATTTTCCAGATTCTGTACTGCATTATTATATAACTCTGAATGACATATAAAGTGTTAGCAAGTTCTCCTCACAGTTTAGTTAGACAAAACAATCCTTTTCCATCCTGAGAACCAAGGACACCATTGCGGATTTAGGCACAAAATGTGTAAACAACAGCAAATTGAGGAGAGCGATCTGTGAGGATGGGACTTCATAACCTGAAGCTGTATTTGGAGAACCCCAATATGTAAATGGACCAAAACTTAAAAAAATGTGACAATGAGTGATCCATCATCCATCTTGGGTGTAGCCACACCCAAGCTCTTGTACTGCCCAAGGTGTATCCTTTGAAGGATTTTAATAAATCCCTACTTTATTCCTTTAACACCGTCTAGCCTCTCTTCTAGGTAGCCTCTCAAGGAATCAAGAGAGTCTTGAATTTTTCAATAAAGTTAATTAATGGAAAATATATTCCATGTTTCTCTCTTCACATTATCTGGACACCAGTTTTGATTTTTATTTGATTTTTATTTGATTTTTATTTGATTTTTATTTGATTTTTATTTGATGAGGTTTTTTAATGGGGANATCCCTACTTTATTCCTTTAACACCGTCTAGCCTCTCTTCTAGGTAGCCTCTCAAGGAATCAAGAGAGTCTTGAATTTTTCAATAAAGTTAATTAATGGAAAATATATTCCATGTTTCTCTCTTCACATTATCTGGACACCAATTTTGATTTTTATTTGATGGGGTTTTTTAATGGGGAAATCTTATGTTGACCAGAATAGTGAGGTAGATGTGCTGACAATATTTTTTCCATAGCACCATAAAATATACTGAAAGAATTTTAAATGTTTAAAGTGAGCTCTATTTACCAACCACTAAAACATCAGTGTGTTATCAGCATTATTCTCATTCTACAGCTGAAACATGGTACTGTACCAGATACTATGAAGAAGATTTGTTCTATCCTAGCTGAAATTAATGACAGTGTGGAAGCTTGACCATATAAGAGGAATCTTAGAGACAGTAGGGTTTTGGGACCTTCCCTTCCCTTCCCTTCCCTTCCCTTCCCTTCCCCTCCCCTCTATCTCTCCCTCCCTCCTTCCTTTAATTCCATCTCTGTCTTCTTTTCTCTCCTCTGTTTTGCTCATAAACACTTATGAAAGCTATGACTCATAACTGGCTTATTTCTAAGCTAAGATCTAATTGCTGAGTCATACTGCAACACAAGAGAGAAAATAAATATTCCAAAAATTCGTATATCTGTATTACAGATTGATTGGTATTTTGATGAGTCCCTGGTTGTTGTGAAAGCCCTGAAATGCTGTGTCTGTTCTTGGATCAGTTTAGGCACTTTACATAACAAATATGTAATGTCAACCTACTCTGTATAAATAGAACTACTGGAAAATACCACTTCTGTATGTATAATCTCATGAATAAACTTTGTATTTTTTTAGCTCCTCTCCTCCTCTTTCAAAATAAATTAAATTTGGAATATGCTTCACTTGTAATATACTGTCAACAAATAAAATTTGCCAGCACAATACATTGGAGACTATCTTATTTTTTCTCAGCCCACAGTGCCATTTTTTACATCGATAGAAATGTTCCTGCTATGGGTTTTGTAACCTTATGCTGAAATAAGGAAATAAGTTAGTGATAGACTATGATATTTCAATTCCTTTCCCTTTAAAATTTCTTGGGTAACTGACTGTATCTTTAGAATATCCTCAACATTATTTTAATGATCTAATTCATTTGCCATGATGATTTGGTCCAGCACATTTGTAGGCTCTACTTCTACAATGAATTAATAAGGTTGTTAGGTATTTAAGTATGATCTATGTTTACTGAGTGCTGAGTATTTTTTGTATTATTTGAAAAGAGGCTGATAATTTATATCATTCCATGGTCATGAGTTAGAGGACATACCTCTTTTCTGGTTTGTCTTTGTTTTGACTTAAAACCTCATGTCATGAAAGTTGCACGGTGCTTATCAAATTATACTTTTTATAATCAAATTATTATGACCTTCATATGCATGGAATAAGTGATGAACCCAGGAAGTGTTTCACTACAGCTAGAATCTGCATATAATAGTATTGACTGCCTGAGATCATTACTGACAATGCTTAGTCAAAGTTTCCATATCTGCTCTTTCAGAAACTGAGGGGCTTTTTTTTTTTTTTTTTTTTTTTTTTTTTTTTTTTTTTTTTTTTTTTTTTTTTTTTTTTTTTTTTTTTCTTTCTTTATGGTTTTAATAATTCTCCTTCACTGTTGTGGTTTAAACCTGGCCAACCATGTAGCCCCACACAATCACTCACCCATTCACCACACTAGAGGAACTAGGGAGAGAGAATGGGAAGGGTAAAAGCCAGAAAACTTATGGGTTGAGATAAAGACGGTTTAATAGGGAAAGCAAAAGCTGGGCACACAAAGAAAGCAAAAAAAGGAACTAATTCAGTGCTTCCCATGGGCAGGCAGGTGTTCAGCCATCTCCAGGAGAGCGGGCCCTCATCACACATACCAATGACTTGGAAAGACAAATATAATTGCAAATGTGCCCACCCCCTCCTTCCTCCTTCTTCCCTCTCTTCATATCCTGAGTATGATGTTATATCGTCTGGAATATCTCTTGGGTTACCTGTCCTGGCTGTATCTCTTTCCAAGCTCCCACACATCCTGAACATCCTTTACAGCCTGGCACTACAAAAAGCAGAAAAACCCTTGGCTCAGCAATGACAAAAACATCTCCATATTATCATCATGTTCAGCACAAATCCAAAACACACCCCCAAATCAGCCACTGTAAAGAAAGTTAACTCTAGCCCAGCCAAAAGCAGTACCCATATTTGGTTGAATATTCAGTGTTGTACACTTATGAAGTTTTAGAATCTCAGGTCTGGGAAATCACAACTGTGAAATGTCCAAGAGTGATTCTGTACTACAGCAAAGCCAACCCATTTCTTTGGGCAGCAGCCTGCAAAAGAAAGTGGAGTACAAAGTGAGAATGGGGGCAGAGTGGAAAGGAATTTGACTCCTCAGAATGCCTACTCTGAAAGTCAGCATGTCAGAAAGCTTCCATGTGCACATGGGAAGACACTGATAAAACCCAGGACTTTTTATTCATAGTCACCCAGAAAAACTAAGGAAAGAGGAAACATTTGCCTCCTCCTAAGAGTCTTCAGATTAAAAATAAAATAACCCTCTTTTAAGAATAAAACAGAACACAGTGAAAGGATAGAGATTTTACAAACAGTAGAGTGACTGAAGCAGTAGGCTGTCAAGTCATGTTTCATTTTGCTTGATTTTCTCTAGATCAATTCCTGACAGAAAGCTCAAATTACTAGACAATTATGTTAGAAGCAATAGAGAGGTGGGTCATCACAGGAACACCATCTTCTCTCATTTTGTTTTGACAAATGCTCTCAGTGTGAGGTGTTCTTTTAAGATGTCTAGCAAATTGAATCTTTCAAAAGATACAGAAATAGGGACCATCAACATGAAATTGAAATTGCTTACCATCTTATGTGTGGGCTTTAGACATCTCACTTAAACTAGTCAATGCAAATAAATAAGGGTTTCCAATGCATGATTTGAGGAGATAACTAGTTTGAAAGTCAACATGTACTTGAAGAACTAAAAAACTGGGTGAGATGGTCTTGTTTCTCTCCTCAGCTGTGGCTGTTTACATGATTAACTCCTGTGTTTCTGGACACGACTACCTGTGGGACTACAGGCTTTTGTTTTTATAGGCTTTGTTGGAACGTTAATTCTTAGACTGCTCTTCTGAACATAGACATTAAGTTCTGCTTTAGTAGTCCATGTGATTTGCCATTTTTTTCCAATAGCTTCCTTGATTCATCTCCTGGAAATAGGTACGAAAAAAGTGGTTTTTTTCCCCTAAAATAAAACTATACTAAAAAATATGATCACATCCTTCTATCATAGCTCCAACAACCTTGCAAGCAGAGAACCTAACAATGATTGAAGAAACACTGGGAATAGTGCACTATAAAGAAACATTGTTTTCTGAAATGTCTGAGGATTCCATTCCATTTTGAATAAAATAGACGTATATTCATTGGGATATTTCTTCTCTCCAGCTGGGATCTCACTCTGGATCTAGGTATATTTAATTACTGCAAGCAAAATGGAAATCCTTGGGAGAAATGTCTGTCTCAGATTAGTCAAAAGTCATGGGACTGCTACATCTTCCTGAAATTCAGAAATTGTATACTATAGTTACCTCAGAAGAGCTGGGATTTTTACTTAATTGTCCAAATTTTCATGGAATTGCTCCAATCATTTATAAATTAGAATCACCACTTCCATTCACTAGTTTTGTGTTCTCAAATAGCTCATTAAACATGATTTATCAATACGATCTAATAATGTGTCTCAGGTACGCTAAACAGGGGAATGCTTATTTTGCAAATAATATCTGCTTATTTTTGTGACTGAGTAAGTGACATTTTTGGTTTTGCTACAACTTGTTTATTTCTGCAGATGGACAGATTACCTGTGTTGACACTTCAGGAATTTTGTTAATTTTTATTAGGGGAATAAGAACAATGATAATTGAAACTTAGTTCCTATTGACTCCTTCCATATTTCAAGTTAGACAACATACAAAAAGGTTTTTGGGGTTTTGTTTGTTTGTGTTTTCAATTTTATTTTTAAATTTTAATGTATTTTAAGGATATTTTTCTTTCTCTTTTTGCTTTTTATATTTAGTTGATTGGTCATTACAGTGAATTTTAATGAATAATGAAAGTAATTTCTTGGTTAGATGCAAATTATTTCTCACCTACAAAAGTTTACATTGAGGTTTTAGTTTAATTTAGGAGACAATCAACTAATACGTTATGATATTTTTATAATTTATGAGCACTTTTTTTGGATGTTGATTCCAATCAATTACCAAAATCATTGGATACTTATATTTGGAACTAGCAAACTCATAGATTGGTATCCCATTTGCAGATTATTCTGCTAATAGTGAGACTGAATCACCATGTAACTGGATTTCTGAAAGCATATTCATATGCCATCTAGGTAATTTGATTTAGACATTCTCCCAATTCACAGCAGAGGAATCATCTGAAATAAAGTCAATACAGAAATGACAAAGGCTAGAATGTCTATCCTGAGTGACAAACTAGCCCAGTAAAATCTTTTTTTCATTTGTAGGTTTCTTGTCTTGTAATTGCCAAGTTCTCTGTATAATGGAATCAATGAAAAGACACATTATTCCTAATATCATAGAATGGTTAAGATTGGAAAACACTTCTATGATTATCAATTGCAGCTTTAACCCAGCACCACCATGTTCACCAGTAAACTGTTCCCAAGTGCCACATCCAGGCACCTTTGGAATGCCTCCCAGGACAATGATATCATCACTTCCGTGAGCAGCCTGTTCCAATACCTGACAACACTTTCAGTGAAAAATTTTTTCCTAATATACAACTTAAACTTCTCCTGGTGCAAATTGAGGCCGTTTCCTCTGGTTCTGTCACTTGTTAACTGGGAGAACAGACCAACCATCACCTCGCTAAGACCTCCTTTCTAGTAGTTGTAGAAAGTGATAAGGTGGTACCATCATGTTGTGCATGCACACACACACAAACACACACACGCATGCTCCTGTGAGCCTCCTTTCCTCTAGGCTAAACTGTCCCAGTTCCCTTAGCTGCTCCTCATCAGACTTGTTCTCCAGACCCTTCACCAGCTCCATTGCCCTTCTCTAGACAAGCTCCAGAACCTCAATGTCATTCTTGTAGTGAAGAAGGCAAAATGAAGGCAAAAAACCAGGTATTTTATTTCTATTTAACAGTGCACCTGATGGAAACACAGGTTATGAATACATTACAGAAGAATCTATAACTCTTAATGTAGTGGGGATACAATCATAGCCACAAGGTGAATAAGCCCAAAAATTCTGAAGGCTATGATCCATGAATTTGTGATAATCAACTGCTGAATTTACATAATAGGAGGATGGATTAAGTATATGGGAAAACACTTTGCAGTCTTTGCTACTAAAAATATAAATTTTCACTTCAGAGTTAATAAACTCATAATGTTTAAGTAGACATTTCCCTTATTTAATGTAGCTCCTGTTCGATAAATCATACTCTCATATAAGCAGAATCAAAATCTGGCATCACAAAAAATATTTCTTCTAGAATATAGAGGTATATATCTTTATTTAATTAAGTATTTGATGCTTACTTAGTACTTTTAAAATCTAATATTTAACCCAGCAACATGAGTTAACTTTAGAAACAGAATCTGAATAAGAAACTGAACTTATATTCTATAGAAACTTAAATAATGTTTGACATAAATGGGAATATCCTTTAATTGGTCAAAGACAAAGATTGTATCTAGGTAGATATGTTACATATGTATACATGCTCACTCTCTTGTTTATTCTTCAAATTTATATTTTAACTTGTGAAATATGAAACAGATGTTACCCCTTATATTATAACTAGAATGCCAAAAGAAAGAGTGATAGTCATAGGATAAGTGATATCACTCTGCACCCACAACACCTACACAGCCCGGGAACTTCCAGAGTAATAACAGATTCTTGGTTCTCCAGCTAAGATCTGTGCAAGAAAATTAATAAGAAAATGCCTTCATTTCATCATGATGGCATTTGGGAGTTTTAGAACCCTCTAGTCCATTAGTCAGTTTTGTTAATGACTGTGCTCATTCTTTTAATCATGTGAAACACGTTGACTGATCTTCATTTAGTTCAAAGTGCCCTTCAGAAGCCTGAAGAGAAACTGAGTGTTGTGAAACTTTACTTTTCTCACTGCAACATGTATTTGCTAATGTATATTAGCAACATATAACTAGCTTAATTTGTGATTCATATGAAGATACAATATATCCAGTTTTTAAGAAAAAAACCTACCCATTTGAAGGAATTTAAAATTGAAATTTGAGTGCCTAATGTGTTGGCAGATTATGTGTTTTATGTGTGAGTATTTCCAACCTATCTTCATACTGCTAACTGTGGAAAAATTATTGATATCTACACTTCTTTATTTTCATTATTCTTGCACAAATATTGTATTTAATTTTTTTTTTTCTGCTTTATGAACACCACTTTCTGCCTGAAATTAAAGAATTTCTACTATCAGATCTCAGCAACAGTCTTGGAGGACTGTTTTTTGTTTTCAGAATTACTTCCTTATAGTCAAGTAAATGATCATATTTTGGAATTTTGCCAGAATGAAGAGTTACATTACAGGGAGACTGAAACCTTGTAAAAAATACCAAAGCATTTCTATTAAACATACAATATTGTGTTTATATATATATATATATATATAGTTTATTATGACAAATTTTTTCTCTATATGGAAACAAAATAAAACTATAATACTTAGTATAAGCAGAACTATGACATCTGATTTTAAAAAAATAAATAAATAAATAAAAATCCTGTGGAGCAAAAGATCCTGTAAAGCCTTGTTTCTGCATAACAGTGGAAATGTTTAAGCTGTGTACTTTCAGGACCTTCTTCCTTGTCTGAGACTTTTGCTTTTGTAAATGTCAATCTTTTAAGGGTTTAACAAAAATTCCACACTGTCTCAATTTAAACAAATGCAACATTCTTCTGCTATGTTTTTGGACACATCCACAATGCCTTCAAAACACATCTGACACATACCAATGGTACTGGACACCCTTATTAAGAAGAAATCAGTGATATTTCCTTATTTCTTTGAAAAAAGAAGAAAAAAGATTGTCTCCCTTTCTATGAAATGTTTAAAGAACTTACCCAAAATCAGAAGATGAGGAATAGATTTTTATTTTAGTTTGAAGGTGTCCAGAACCAACATGTCTATAAAGTTCCCAACCTGACAAGTCAAGAAAGCCTTTTGGAGGCATAGGAATTCTCCCATCATTACAGCATTTCTATGATGGGAAATCAGGAAAGAAATCAAGAGGTTCTGGGGGAGAAACAAATTTCCAAATGGCTGCACAATTTTTCTGTGATTTTTGATGTTCAATGTAAAAACTTTCTTTTTGCCCCTCTCATACGCATGCTGTATTCTTAAAGTAATTCTAAATACATATATTTTCAATATATTAGTACCAGGAGCTAATTAGTTTGGTGAGTTCTGGTTAAAAAGACTCTAAGAATTCTTTTATAGCTATACAAGTTGTGATACCTTTTAAGCAAGAAGTTCTCAGTGTACAAATTGAAGATATTAAAATTTAAGTGAGTGCTTCATGTGTTCACTTGTGATATATACAGAATTTCAGTCATCTCTGAAACACAGAAGTGCAAAGTCTATCTGCTCCTCTCCCTTCTGCTTGTTTGAATTCTTGAAAACCAATCCATGCCAATGATGGAGAGAATAATTTTTCTACCAAGAGACTAAGTAGTTTTGGATAAAAATACCCCAAAGTATTTTCTCATCAGGCAGAAGAAGACAATAATTATTTTAATGTGTTTTCAATAACCATGTTTAGTTTCATGTGATATCGCTCCTCAAGGGAAAAAAATAGTTGGTTTACAATGTTTAACAATGAGTTTGCTTTTTATTTAATAACTTTGCAAACGTTTTATTTTAATAGACTCTTGTTTAGATGCTAGATGCATTCTAGGTATTTTGAACCTGAAAATGGAAAAAAAATGCCATGCATTCCACCCTCCTGTGAATTTTCTTATTTAAAGATCCTCTTCAATGATTAACTACGTAGAAATTACCTACTTTGTGTTCACTGACCAATTAGTCCAGTTCTAATTCAATCCACATTTAGGGAAATTACTTCAGAGAGAACTGGGTCAAGCTGTTGTGTTTTTCACAGTGTTTGATGTGACTGTTCTGGTGCATTCACAGAAAAAAACAAAAACTGAAAATATCTCACTCTCCTAGTAAATTTACAGTAGTAGTTTTAATTTTATTTGTCATTTGTTTCTCATTATATATCTATATAATTATATTTACATAACATCATTTCTCCTTTAAACCAGCCTGTCTCTGATTTGTGTGGGCATTTTACAGTGAACATGCCAATCTTATGTTACTGAGATACTATTTCCTGATTCTCTACTTATTTCTGAGGTATGTTTTCTTTTCCATATTTTCTCTCTTGAATTCTTGACCTGCCAAATATTACCATCCCAAAAATGTGTTTAAAATTTTGATATGGCCTCAGCTTTCTCACAAATCACCAACAATTTCCTAAACACAACGTAGCCAAATTCACAGTGGTGCCTCACTCAAGCATTCCAGTCTGTGAAACTATTTATCTTAGTTCCAAATAGTTTTAGATACCTCCTACTATGCATGCAGATGTCCACAGCATGACTGAACTTCCAAGACACAGAGATTGAATAGTCCCACAATATTACAATTGGATTGCATATGCATATGAATAATTCCTTTCTGTTACCTGCCAGATAGTTTAGAAATCAGAACAGATAGATCATTGTTCAGTAACGAGCAGTGTCCTCTGGGGTTGGTAGTGGGGCCAGTACTAAGGTTTAGCATATTTGTTGACAACATGAAAACTGTGATCAAGTGCACCCTCAGCAAACTCGCTGATTACACCAAGCTGTGTGGTGCAGTTGTGGAATCACAGTATGGAGGGGAGACATGCCGTCCAGAGGAACCTGGACACACGCTTGAGAGGTGGCCTGATGCAAACATCATGAAATTCATCAGTGTGAAATGCAAGGTCCTTGTTAAGGAGACTTCCCTCTGTGACCATCCAGAAGCCATTTTGGCAGTCATTCTGGCACCACTCAAGCTGAGACTGAAGCCACTCCACACCTTCACACCCCACACTCACGATCAGATCAGGTTTCCTTACCAACTCTACCTTAGGTTTTCCACAGCAGAGTCTCAGATGTCCCTATCCTTAAAAAAACTTACTCCTGGTGCTGTAATTAAATGATAAAATAAGATAATATCATCTTGAGCTGGGTGCCTCTGGGAATGGACCCAGAACAATGGAATCCTTGGACTTTTATACCATGACAGTCTAAGTGCAGTAAAATCTGGGAATTGTTAGCTTCTGACACATCACTGAGTGTCTAGTCACCTGGCTGTGCCACAGGTTCCCATGCCCTTTGTTATACAAATAATGAGCAGTTCAAGATCTCTTTCCTCAGCCCAGTGTCCTGCTCCCAGAGCTCAACCTGCCACTTGCAATGCACTCAGAGCTGCCCGCACCAAATGCATTCCTCAACAGTCCTACACCAGATCATGGCAATCCCAGACACACCTACTGGCTGGGCAGATAACTGATTGAGAGCAACCCTGTGCAGAAGGACTCTGGGGTGATGGTTGATGCAAAACTCATCATGAGCCTGGAGTGTGTGCTCACAGCCCACAGAGCTGACTGAATCTTTGGCTACATCAAAAGGACAGTGGTCAGCAGGCCAAAGGAGGTGATTCTCCCTCTCTACTCTGCTTCGGTGAGACCCCACCTGGGATACTGCATGCAGCTCTGATGCTCCCAACATAAGAAGGACATTGAATGGTTAGAGCAAGTCCAGAGGAAGGCCAAAAACTGATTAGAGGACTAGAGCACATCCCCTGTGAGGACAGTTGCTGAGACAGTTGTGGCCTGCAGAAGAGAAGGTTGCTTGGACACCTCATAACAACATTCCAGGATCTGAACGGAGCCAACAGGGAATGTGGAGAAGGACTTTATCAGGAACTCTAGTGATAGGGCAAAGTATAATGGCTGCAAACTAAAAGAGGGGAAATTTAGGTTAGATATACAGAAGAAATTTTTTACTCTAAGGCTGGAGAGATACTGAAACAGCTTGTCCAGGTAGTCTTGGATACCCCGACCCTGGTAGTATTCTGGATAAGGCCTTGAGCAACCTTTTGTGGAGAGATGTCCCTGCCCATGGCAGAGTAGAGGATCGTTGAGACCAAATGATTTTTATGTTCCCTTTCAATTCTTACAATTCTAGGATTCTCCTTCTGTTATACATCAAATATATATATTTCTTAAATACTTCATGTATAAATCGTATTCATATGTTATTTGTGTCATAAACTGCTGAAGTCCTCTTTCATAAAATATTTTGTAGTAAAGTTAAATAATGAAATCCACCTATTATATATAAGTACTTTTTCTCAAGGTCTTTTATCTGTCTGTTTACTGTAAAGTAAACTTCTGAAATAATAAAGGTGTTAGGAACCAATTAATGTTGTTATCATCCTTTATTATTATTAGGAGCCAAAGAAGTAATTATTTCACATAATGAACTTAAGAAGCTGAAAATACTATAGATAGTCTTCAGAAAAAGCCTGTATGACACTTCACATATTGTCTTATTATTATCATTTTATCATCTTTATAATTTGTAAGTGGAATTTAGAAGAAGAAATGTTATTTTTTCTGAGGAGATGGCAATCATACTGTCATTCCACGAGTTTTATTTTCTAATTTTTAATTCTGACATACAAATAATCATTCACAAAGATTTGAGAATTATTGTCTTTATTTTCTACAATAACAATTTTTTTTGTTTGTTTGTTTCTAGAGGAATATATTGTTAGACAGAATTATTTCTTGACACTGCAATGNTCTGACATACAAATAATCATTCACAAAGATTTGAGAATTATTGTCTTTATTTTCTACAATAACAATTTTGTTTGTTTGTTTGTTTCTAGAGGAATATATTGTTAGAATTATTTCTTGACACTGCTATGGTGTTTTATTAAGCAACAGATGGTTTTGCAAGTTTATCATGTCTGTCCATCAGCTATAACAGCAGGCACTCATGGATTTTACTCTAAATTAAAAAACAAACAAACCTCAACAGCAACAAATTTTAAAAAAAGGAAAAAAAAAACCCTGAGAGATTATGATGGTAGATTTATGAAGGAAGGGCAGTCTTCAAGTTGTGAGCAGTCTTTTTTTTCTCTTCTTTCTTATTTTTAAAAAAGGGTGTTGTGTCTTTATCTATTAATCTGGAAATAAAAGCTTTCTTTCCATAAGTAAAACAAACAGTGTCACTGACACTTGCTTTCAAATATTCTTTACAATATTTAGTGGGAAACCATATTAAATACATAACGAATATTTAGCAGGTGTAATGTAAGTTGATGAAGTGTCCCCTTGTTCAGTCTAGTGTTTTACACTCTATCAGCCCCAGCTAGCATTTTTCAAGAAAGTTTGTATCTTTATTATCTTATTTAATTGCCCATTGCACTACATCTGCCATTAAAATTCTCACTTTTTTTTTGTTGGTATATACAGGAGTCTTGTGTATAGCTGTTTCGTTTATTGAATTCATTGCCAAAGGTGACAGAGAATTTCTGCTTTCAAAACACAAATTTGCTAGTTTTTAGTTGTTCATTAATAAATAAATACTTGTGTTCATCTGAAGGGTGTGTCAAAGAGATATTTGTGCAACATCATGGAAGCTTTTTTATTGCTATTTCTGATAAGAACTCTCTAACTACCTGGAGGTATTTAATTTTTTTTTTTTTTTTTTACCTCCACAAATAAAAAGATACCAATAAACACTTAAAACTACACTTATCTTTAACACAGAGAAAAAAACCTCCAAATCCCAACGTATAATTTATACTGTCAGTAATCAAACTCTGCAAGACAGATGGTGTTAACATATAAGAAACAGAAGAAATAAGTTCTTGTCCATAATTTCAGTTATGAAGAATTCAATTATCAAGTGTCAATTTGATTTTATTTATAGATAGGAACTAGATACATCAACAAGCTTCTACCTAGTTAAAATTATGATTTTCATCTCTGTGATTTATATATAATTTTTATCTTTTCAAATGCTTTATGACTCTTGAAAACAAACCATATTTTGTGACACAAATCTACCTACAAGGATTAATGTCCAAAGAAGAATATGTGATTTTTGTCTGAATAAGTCATTTACTAGTTTTGTTGATCATTCAGATTTTTCCACATATATTTCCATGGCATGGAGATGAAAAGGTAATTTTATAATTTTTCTGATGTTGTAGTTGTACGTGTAGCTTGGTATATGAAATTAGACTCCGAAGACTAAACAAGAGGTACACAATACTTTTAATGGGGCCTTTAAGTTTTATATAAACCTTATTTTTCAAACAAATATCAAATGGGCTATTTGGTAGTGATTCTATTGCCAGCATGCAAGTGAAGGCATAATCACAGAATGACAGAATGGTTTAGGTTAAAAGGTACCTTAAAAATCATCTAGTTCAACTTTCCTTCCATGAGCAGAGACACTTTCCACTAGATCAGGCTGGTCAGAACCCCATCCAACCAGGTCTTGAACACTTCCAGGGATGGGGAGTCCACAAGTTCCAGAGTCTCACCACCATAAAGTAAAGAATTTCTTGCTAGTATCTATTCTAAACTTCAAGCTGATACCTTTTGAGTAGCTTTTAGAATATGTCAACACATCTGGGACAGCCAGTCACCTTGGCACGTGAAGTACGTGTACTTCTGGAGCAAGTATGTGAGCAAGCAACTGGAAGCCAAAGAGGATAGGGTAGGGCAACTCAGCCTGTGCTAGGCACCTCCATTTAGGAGACTGAACCTCCCCTTCATTTTTTATTCTTTTTGAAAAATATTTGTAACATATTCCTCAGTTTAGGAGAAATTCACCTCTTGAGTTAGGATTACTATCTCATTAAGAGTTACAGCAGTTGTTCAGTAGCAGTTTCACAGTTATTTTAGATTGTCATAGTTGCTTTATCACCTCACCGTTTATGTAAAATAAGCAAGTGGGGAAAAAATTGTCTCACCACTCAAGTACAATTTGAATGGAATACTGAATATGTCCATTTATTATTGGTAATGAATTTCTTATAATTCCACATGAGTTACTTTGTAACTCAAAACAATTTTTGGCAATACAGAAGACAACAGGGTATAAACTTTTATTGGCTTAGCTGCATACTTCTGCATCGGTTCTCTTGTGAGGACAGGCCCTTTTTT
>VXBB01023178.1:52046-86130 GCA_013399915.1 Illadopsis cleaveri
CGAACTATCGCTTGAAAATCACAGAATATGCTGAGCTGGAAAGGACCATCAAGAATCATCAAGTCCAACTCCTGGCCTTGCACAGGACCATCCCCAAGAGTGACACCATGTGCCTGAGAACATTGTCCAAACACTGCTTGAACTCTTTCACTGTTGGTGCTGTGACCACTTCCCTGGGGAGCCTGTTCCAGTGCCCAAACACCCTCCAAGAGGAAAGTCTTTCCCCAATATCCAACCTAAACCTCCCCTGACACGGCTTCAGGCCATTCCCTCAGGTCATGCCACTGGTCACCTGAGAGAAGAGACCAGTGCCTGCCCCTCCTCTTCCTCTCATAAGGAAGTTCTAATGGTTTAATGTTAAATTCATTTATATACATAAATCAACAAGACCTAGGGTAGTCTAGACTGAAAAACTAAAATGTTTAACAAATGGATATTGAAATCTCAGTCAGAAATTAAGATAAATGGATGAGCACACATAGCTTAATGTAGGAAATATTACTTAATTTCACCCACCTTGAACTGCTCATAAGAAATATTTCAGGTTGTGAATCTTACTTAAATCTGCC
Organism: Illadopsis cleaveri; assembly: GCA_013399915.1. NCBI lineage: Eukaryota > Metazoa > Chordata > Aves > Passeriformes > Timaliidae > Illadopsis > Illadopsis cleaveri. Next base: position 52,616 of record VXBB01023178.1, read on the forward strand.
AGTTATAACAAATAAGTTTGTTTAAGCATAAACACTTTGCACAATAACTACTCATAGTCTAGCTGCACTTTTAAATGTGTTACTGTAAGCTATTTTGTTGCTGGGTTGAAATTTAATCTGTGGTTTTACGAGAAATATTAATGAATTGATGTTATGTTTGTCTTCTTGCTCACCTCAAAATATTTTCTGAAAGAAAGCAGAAAATGTCTAGTAAGATACTTTTAACTGGAAGACAGCATATTAGAAATACCCATATATATTCCTATCCATATATACTGTACATATCCATATATGCTCAGTTTTACTGCCATACATGCACCAAGCATAGCTTAAAATCTCTTTAGCCCATTGATTTTAATTTATTTATCCAAACCTTGTTTGTAATAGGGCAGAGTAAGGCAACACCAGTATAAGGATGAACCAGCTTTTACCTGTGATTCATTGAAAATTTCAAAGTATTTGGGCAAAAATATATGACAGGATACCGTCATAAAGACATTACTAGAGTATAGCATCTCTGTCTTTCTTGCATGCCTACAAAATTCTAAGCACTGAACTGATTGAGAGGTATCAAAAGAAAGATGATAGTCTTGATATACGAGTCCAACTAAATCTGTAAGTTATTTGGGCATTGTACATGTATTCTCATGACTACTGTGGCCTCAAAAGTCTCAACATTTCTACTCTTCAGTCACCTCACCTAATATGCACATATTTTGGGAAATAGAACAACAAAATCAAAAACCTTTCTAAGATCTGCAAAGCCTGCTCGAGAAGCTGAGTAAATACTTGGATCTTTGTGATGATGCCAGCTCCATTTTGCAATAGTTACATGTACGATGTGTAGTTATTTCAATAGTATCTCCTCAGCCATCTCTTATTCCCCTAGATTCAAGTCTGTAAAAGGAGACAAAAGGGCAAGAGAGCATTTTTCAATTTTTTTCACATTTAGATTATTCATAAGATAGCAAAACTGATACATCTATATAAATAAATCTATTCTGCCTAAATATATAAGTACAAGATGCTTTCAGAAACTCAGCAAGAGAGAATGCAAGAAGTGGAGGAGGAGGAAAAAAACAATCCCAAAGATAGTAAAATCATTATGGCATTAAACTCAGTATATGGTTGTCTCCTGAGTACAGCTGAGATTTGCTTACCTAGTGTATAAATTTTAATTGTTGTTACTGAATCTATTCTTTCTGACCCAAGATGTCACATCACTGTGTGGCTGAAGCTATGCTTGCTAAGTTATTCTGGCATTAATCACATTTATTGTTTGCAAGACCACAATTCTCTTATTAATGGGCACTACCCTTGGGAATGCAGGTCACTGTTATCTAACAGCAGAATCTACAGCTGCTCTTGCTGACTTCAATTTGAGTCTTACTTCCTCAATAGAGGTCACACAGAAGCAATTGAAGTTAATTTTATGAGACATCTGTTATATTTGTGGTTATACTCATTCTTCAAGATTGCCCTCTAAAGCAGCAGTTACTAAAAAAACCCAGGCACCATAAGAGAGAAAGAAAACGAACAAATAAAAGACAGTATCAGAAGTTATCTGATGACTTCTATTCAACATGAAAAAGTAGGAAATCATCTTAAGTTACGAATCCCATAATTTGGGGCATGAAATTTTTATGTGAAAGTCACAACTCTGTTACACTTCACCCTTGCAAAGCTGGAAGAATACACTGACTTAAAACATTGAAATATCAAAAATAGAATTGTAAAATACCTAAACAATATATCTACAACTACATTTTTTATTCCAAATTCCTATATAATTTCAGTTTATATTATAGGATTATAAATTTATGCATGGAAAATGAAAGAAATAAAATTCTGAATAGAGAGGCTTTTTGTGGGGGTGGTTTTTTTGTTGTTGTTGGGTTTTTTGTTTTGGTTTGGTTTTTTTTGTTTGTTTTTTGTTTGTTTTTCTCTCCACGACTTTGGAGTTAATATGATGACTTTTTCTTTCTCTAAATTACTAAAAATATAGAAATAAGCAAGAAAAAATATATATACTCATTACAAAGGAAATCATCCTCTGAATGTAAGCATCTTGATACACAGATTTTTTTTCCTAAAACATAGGTGTCTGCTTTGAGTTTTAAGCCAAGTCAGCCTTAGTCAACAGATATTTCTCAACGAAAATTGCTTTCCCCATCTTTGTTTATTAATGTAACTCATATATCAGAATTCCCGTCTTCTGTTCAGTGAAAATGCCTAAGATGTAAATCCAGGTCAAATTTTTGTCAATTTCATCAATGTACAAAATAGCAATAATATATTTGATATTGAAGTAGTAGCAGTTGATGAATAATATAGTCCCAGAAGAAAAACTTAGATAAACAACTGGGTGTGGTGCACCCAATACTGTGATGCAGTATTGTCTCAAAAGAGGGACTTCAAGAATGAGTACCTTTAGGTTTTAAAGATTCTTTTTTCTTTTTTTCCCTTAGGGCTATTTACTCAATTCTTTTTAAGATGTGTAAATTTTGCTGGATCTGTTTTCTCTCTTATGCATGTTTCTACCATTTGATTTTTTTTCCTTAAAAGAGTAGCACACCAAGATTTTTTAAGGTTTCTATTTATAAATATCTTCCTTTCCCATTCCCCGCACCAGTTCTCCCCCCAGATATTCTATGTATAATACAGTCTGCACACTGAATTATTTATTTTTATTTTTCTACATAATTTTTTGGACAGTGAACAAAACACACATGGCTGTCCGTCAAAACAATCTTTTAGGACATATATAGATGTTTTTTCTGACTATCTCAGTAAAAATACCATTAAGCTTAAAAAAAACACAACATAATTTCCACAAAATTTTCTCTCATCATAAGTAGTGCCAGTTATTGTCTTTTATATGTATTTGATTATTTCAGTTTCTTCATAAATAACAAGTGTTTTAACTTTCCCTAACACTTCCACATGGAACAGGCCAGCAGGAAAATTACTCTACTCAGATCCCTTTTCCAGCCCTCTTTATCACATTATCAGAATTTTCCTGAGAGTACAAAATGTGAAAAATCCCAATTGGACCAGCCTTACTGCAATGTCTCATTCCCACAGTTGCTCAGATTGGTTTTGCTACACTTACCCCGTCCTAACATAGCTTTGTCAGTACAGATGTGCTTTCTTTGTAGGTATTTGTTTTTTTGAGCTGGAGACCAAAGTACTATTTAGTTTAGATCTAATTTTCTTGTGCTAGTTCACCTTCATATCTCTTTTAACACTAGCTTAGCTTTAAATGACTCATTGCTCCTTTTGTAAATTTCCTAGACAGTATTACTCCAATTTCCACATCTTGATCAAGCAGTCTAAATTACATATTTAAAAAATGATGCTGTTGACAAGGATCATTTTGAATGTCTTGTTTTGGCTTTGGGTTTGTTCGGGGTTGGGGTATTTTTTTCAGATTCAGACTTTTGAAATTCTAAACGGGGCAGCTCCAAATTGAACCTATGAAGTGTCGTTCACTACTTCATTTCTTAGTTACCTGAGAAATACCTATATTTTTGACAAATTTAAATTTTAGACATCACCTACAATAAGGAACATATAATTTCATAGAATCATAGAATATATTCAGTTGGAAGGGACCTACAAGGATCATTGAGCCCAACTCCTGATCCTTTACAGGGCCATCCCAAGGATCAACCATATGCCTGAAAGTGTTTCTCAAGTGCTTCTTGAACTCTATCAGGTTTGGCACTGTCACCAAGTCTTCCTGGGAAGACTGTTCCAGTGCCCAACCACCATCTGCATGAAGAACTTTTCTTAATATCTAACATAAATCACCCTTGACACAGCTGCCGTTCCCTCAGGTCCTGTCACTGGTCACCAGAGAGAAGAGATCAGTATCTGAGATTTGAATGCATTACCTGCATTTCATCTATCAGTTGTATGTTTATCCACCATTACACATGGAATCATTCTGGTTGAAGTATTTCCATATCCTGAGGATGCATCTGCATGTACCATTTGCACCCACATCACCTGTTTGCCTAGAAAATACTTTCACTGCCAGGAGATTCTGCATTACTCATTAAATATTTTGCATTATATCACACTTCTTGTTAGAACCAAAATAAATTTAGAAATACGTGTAATGTACAAACTGAAGCTGATCATGTAAGAATTATGACTATGACTATGACTGCATTATTGGGTCTTCCTGCATGAAAGAAAAATTATGAACACTTGTTTTAGGTTGTATGGAGATTAACATTACACGCTGATACAATTCTGGGCACCAGTGACAAGGAACAGAAGACCATCTCTCCTAAGACAACCACAGGTCCATCCAGCCCATGACACCAAAGGACATCTTGGGAAGGGTGTAAGAAAAGGACAATCAGGAAAGATACTTCCTCTAACCAATTGTGTTAAAGTGAAGTTACACAGTTGCTACATAATTACAGCATAATTACTCAACTAACTTCCTAAGTACTCAACTGATGAGATAAACTAATGTGTTTCGTAGGAAGAGTAATCAGTGGGTAGATGATGTACTCACATCTTGGTCTCAAAAAGATCTGGGGAAAGAGAAATAAATGCCATAAATACAGAATGCTTTGAATTTCAAAGGGGAAATTACAGTTGAAGAGCTTTCCACTTGAGTTTCTTTCAGATTCCAAAACACAAGTTTCTCCTAATTTACTACTGCTTGCCACATGAGCATGTATAAGAACTGTATAGTCTTTATTTATATTTTCCTTTTCTATTTTATGCTGTAGGTAAATCCCTGGACTATCATAGACTCATAATTTTCTCTGCTTTTTATTATCACCTTTTCTTCCAATATCTTTCAAAACTCGTTAAACTTCTAATATAAAGAAATTAAGATAACAATTATCCCTTTCTCATATATGTCCAAGGAACAGTAATCACAGTCGTTCATACAAAAAGATAATTATTGTTCCTGCATTCCATCCAATTTTTCTCTACTTTGCCCCACTTATATTCTGCTGACAGTGTTTTAAGATCCCTATAAAGCTTCCTCAATGTTTCCTTTCTGAATAATCCTTTTTTTCCTCTTCATTAACAATCTACTCTGCTTATATTCTTCTATCTACACTTACCATGTAGGTATTAGAAGCTTTTTAACTATTGCCACTTGGAACAACATTCCCTTGCTTGTCTGCTTCATCAGCTTGCCATCTCATTTTACGTTTCATACATATCTTTTTCTCCATTGACTGTCTTTATTTTTTATCTTGCTCTAACACTACTCTTCTCTTTAGATTCATAAATGAACTCTAAAAAAGTGGATATGAGAATCATAATGTCATGACATGATAAATGTTCAGAAGAATTTGTAACACTATACACTATCATAGGTTTTGTTTGTTAGTTTTAATTACCTACATCATCTCAATGTGCTAACATAAAAGGCAACTGAAGAAAAGCCATACAGACATCCTGGTCTCAGTTCAGTCGCCTATGTATTTCCCAACAAATGTCCTTTGAAATGTCCTGTATTATCCCACCTGGCTTCCAGCTGCCACTTCAAAAGGTCTCCAGAATCATATGTGCCAGCTGTGTCTGAACCTTTTAGAGAACCTCAGATGTGTCAAAAATATTGTGTTCAGGCTGCTGAACTGATTTCTAACTGCCAAAAATCTCAACTGAACTGATTCATAGGTGTCTCTGGATGTCCAAAATAGATCCACGGTGGCTAAAATGAGAGTTAAGACCCCTACTTCATGTGAAGACCTTTCGAGGCGAGTGATTGACTGCATAAATCTGGACCTGAATCAGAATCATGATGCAGCTTGTACGTTTAAGAATTTTTTGTAATTTTGGAGAAAAAATCAGAAAAATTAAGGAACTATGTGAATTAGCCCTAAAGCTACAAGATGACTCATTTTCCAATATTTAATTATCTGATGACTTTTCCAATACCATTATTATGTCCTACTTTTCAGCTAATGCTATGTTAGGCCACAGGTGTCTTCTTTGTTCTCATTTTTCTGACATACAGATGTCTTAGGCTAGGGAGCTCTGAATTACTTCCATGTGTCTATATATGTCTATAAATCAATTGTAATGACATTTAAACATCGAATTTAGGAGTTAAATAGTGAAGGATATCTCCTGTGAGTTGCTCATGAGAAATGTGCTATTATAGTAGCCTAAATCTGCCTGAGTAATGAACCATTAGAATTTAGAAGAGTGTTGGGGTGGAAATATTAATGAAAATATTTCCTCCTCAGTAGATTTAAAAATAAAAATTTCATATTGGTAGCAGGAAAGGTGGCTTTTACGTGTACAAATCCAGGCATTAATGGTAGAGGGAGATACTGGAATGCCTTCTAGAGTGAGAAACCACAGAAAACTAAGAATATCTGTGCATTAGATTACAGAAATTTTTGGTGTCTATAAAATGTAAAATGAATAACAATTGAAAAACTATAGTGACTTGATTTTTTGTTCTTTAATGAAATAAAAACACAACAACACTGTTTTCCTTTTTAATATGTAGCTATATATTTCAGATTTGGAAGTTTATTTTCTGCAGAAAATTTATAATAAGAAATGTCCAAAAGGAGGTATTTCTTACAGAGAACTCACACTTTAATACATAGAGAGCTTAGTAAGACTAAATGTTGCATTTACATAAGAAATAATATATTTTTAATTTAAACAGCAACAATTGTGTATATACATTCATATATTAGGTTTTTTTTCCTTTTTTTCTCTAACACTTTGATCTCACATTGGTTCCAGTTTTCTTTATAGTATTTCTTAGTTCCACTATTGTGAGGCTTTTTCCTTTTCTGTTCCCAAGCTTACCATCCTTACTAGATCCCACTCTGGGGTTGCATTCCTTCTGTTAAGGCCTTTTATTCCTAAGTGTCTGCTTTTGACATCTTCTTCTCCTGAGTTCATCTTGTGCTTCTGTTTTTTTCTGATGTACCTCAAATGTTGACATTATACCTGAAAAAAGTGGTTTAATCTTACTTTAAAACTAGCAGAGAAAAACAGGGCATATCTATGACTAATATTAGAAAATTACACAGTTTTAGATGATATAGGTGAAATTAATAAAATCCTTGTACTAATTTTTTGCCAACTACTGTTATTTTTGTCTTTGTAACTGTTGCAAGTTACTCTTTGTATTTAAAGTCTATGATAAGTAGTAAGAATTATATCATGCCCAAATTGATTTTTTTTTCGTGTCCGTTTGTTCAACAGGAAAAAAACATTGGTATTTCTTTCTTAGGAAAAGTGTCAGATATGTATGCATAAAGCACTGTCCTACAGTAAGTTTTAAAAAATAGCTTACACACAAGGTCATATACCTTACTTCTGAAAAAAAATATTCTGATGCTACAGATTATGCTATAGCAAATTAATATTCCTACCATTTTACATGTTCGCTCCTAATCCCTTTATCATTATTTCTCCTCTTAGTTCTTCTTTAGGTAAACTGTAGATTTAGCAGTAAACAGAGTAGAAAATATGATATTAATGCAAAAGCTTTTGCTAATGGCATGATTTGCTCTCAGTCTCATTACTTTCTGAATAATAATAGCAGCTAATTTAAACTTAATGCACAGGCAATTTCTTAGAACATGCATTCCAACAGCTTCAGAAAGACAATGATGCCAATGCTGAGTTAAGGAAGTGAAACACAGATTTTTCAGCCCACTGAGCAAAGATAAAAATTCATTCATGAGATATTGCAGTGCTGAAAATGAAAAGTCATTCATTATTCACCAAACATACAAGCACTTCATTGTAATTTTAGAATCTTGTTCTGTTACAAGTACTTACGCATAGATATCTGCCTTGGTAAAACTGTGGTTTTTTGTGTACTTGAAAAAGCAAGAATTATGTGAAATATGTACTTGGAAAAATTCACCATTTTTCTCAAAGTTTTAAAGAAAGAAAATCAGGGATCATGAAAACTGTATGAAAAACAGAAATCAATATTGAAATGATCATGAACTAAACTAAATTAAACTTGTCATAGAAAAATCAATTAGTATTTTAAAGTTTTGCTTTGTGTTATTCTTATTTCTCACTATTTCAACAGTGAACTCTTAGGATTAAATGTAGGACATTCTGAATCTTAACATAATAGAAGTCGAATAGTACTGCTGAATTCTGTAAAACTAGAATTTCAAAGCAACAGTAATTGAGAAATATATGTAGCAAATCAATACAGGAACCACATTTTTTCATTAACTTTTGCTGTTAAGTTTATCTAGAAAAGATATCATTATGAAAAGTAGGTCTGAATATTCTGTCCACTTTTATTTGATAAGGAATAGAGGGTATTAAAATTAGTCCATATGTTTCTGGTAAGGAACATGGAGAACAGGGCCAGCAAGCAGGGACTTAGCAGGTAGTATGAAAGAAGAAATTATTTATTATGAGGGTGCTGAGACACTGAAAAAATTTCCCAGAGAATCTGTGAATATTCCATACCTGAAAAGATTAATGATCAAGTGAGACCAGAATTGAGAACCTAACTTAGTGAAGATGTATCTAACCACAACAGGAGCATTGAAACTAGATTATTTTTAAAAGACTTTTAACCCAAACCGGTTTATGACTATGGTCTGATACTATGAAATTATTTGCTTTTTGAAAGCAAGGCTAGTTTTGTGCTTCAGCTGTGTCCTGACACAGTGCTTCACAAGTTAGGTGATGTGGCAATGCCAGACACCCGTTCAATAATTATATGGCAGTGCTGGGGACTGATGAGTGTGGCAACCAGGATGAGCAAACAAAACTTTGACAGTAAATGCATGAGAAGACATGAAAGAGATCCTAGAGGAGCTGCTCAGACAGCATGGGACTGCTAGAGAGAGACAGTAAAACAAAATAAATTACATGCAGTAGAGTATAGTTCCTAGCACTGGCTGGACAGTGTGTCTCTGCAAATTAGAGAGCTCAGCCCAAATGAGGTTCCTGAGGGAGGATTTTATCTGTTCAGGTCTCTGACTGCAGGAAATGTCTTGTGCTGCTCTGTGTCTGGGACACCAGCTCCTAAACAGGAACAGACACCTTTCAGAGTTGAACTGACACAGATTAAGAACAATTTCATGCATTCATTCACACAGTAAATCATAACAGATTGAATAGTGATATTCTGTCTCACAAGAGACACCTTCAGCTCTTGCATTTGGGATTTATCTGATTACTGAAATAAAGACCAGAAAAAAAATGCATATATTTATTTATATCACAGACTTCAAATAGAAACAAAATATTAATCATATAGTGATTTTCTTGAAGGCTTTTTCTTGAAAGCAAAAAAGGAGAATGCGGGTTGTTTTGAGCTTGCATTTGTAAGTTGCCACCCACTTTTCTTTCATGACCAAAACTACAGTGTGAAATACAGAGAAAAAATATTTATTTGGTCCTAAATCAGTACCTGAATGCAGAATAAAAGTCAATAAAAATCATTATCATTAGGCAGGAAGGACTTTGTGCACCCCATCATCAATTTGGTGGTAAGTAATACTGACTCCTAATTATATCACTTCTTTGCTAATTATAATATAGGTATGTTTATGTCATGCACTGTTTTATGTAATCCACTAATAGTTCTTTTGTTTATCCTGTGTAATAACACTGTTTAAGGCCTTTTTTTCCTGTTAATCTCCTGTCTATTCAATAAATAACTAATAAGAGACCTGATTTGCTATTCCTAAGAACTTTCAAGCCAGAGTGCTTTAGGTTCATGTCATCAGAGTAGAGCTGCTGCCAAAATCTGAGCCTAAGGCAGGGCTTATCTAACACTCTCACCCCATCCATTACAATACCACCCATTCAATGAGGAAGGAAAATTTCTGATTTTTTAGTAAAGTGGCACTCCAACATATAATCTCTCTTAGTTTCACGTTCATAATTATGTAATTAAAACCACAAGAACTTTAAAAAATATTTTTATTGCTTTTGTTTCATTGTGGGAGTCCAGGACATTCCTCTGGTTGCCCTGGTTGGTCACAGACCTTGGTAGAGAGGCCTGGGACCTGAGAAAAAGGGTCTGGAGTCTGTCCAGGGGGGTTTGCCNAAAAACACCACTCAAACAGCCCACCACGAACCACCACCCTAATCTCGGGTGAGAAAGAAAACCATAAAACCCGACATTTCATTTTTCTATTGCTTTAATATTTTTATTTTTGAGATACTGTTGAATTCAGTAGAAGTTGCACAGAAACATCTCTAAAAAATCCCAATAAATTGTGCTTAGTCCGTGTATAGTGCCACTTAAAGGGTTTTCTGAAAGCTTGGACATAAGAGATACTGGGTTCTAATCTTGTATTGTACACATATTTGTCATTAGAAATTTATTAGATTAAATACATGCTTACAATATCAAATGCTGTGAGGAATATATCTTGCCCTATTTCCCACTGTAACAACTCATTGGTGTAACAGAAAATCAGATCACAATGTGTTTTTCCTGTCTGTGATCATAGATTAATTTCTGCACAGGAAGTGATTCCTCAGTGAGAAAAAGAGGAAGTAGATTGTGACTCAGAGTTTGACATGAGCTATTGCTCTGGAACATTTTCCTAATGAGTTTAAACTTTTTTATGTTTATATACTGCACAAGACAGGACAAGAGAAAAAGTCTTCAGGTTGTGCCAGGGGAAGTTTAAACTAGGTAATAGGAAAAACTTCTTCACCTAAAGGGTTATCAAGCAGTGGAAGAGGCTGTTGAGGGAAGTGATCAAGCCATCATTCCTGGAGGTGTCTAAAAGATGTGTAGCTGTGGCACTTAGTGATGTGGCTAAGTGCTGGGCTTGGCAGATGTAGGTTAATGATTGGAGTAATTGTTGGTGATCTTAAACGTCTTTTCCAACATACACAATTCTATGATTATATGTAAATCATGAAAAGAAGAGCTTTGAACTTGCCACCTGTAAGTTCATCAGGTAAAGAGCTTAAATTCAGCAGTTTAACACTGACAGACTGGTTGGGCATGAAGGTCTCAGCTTTCCTGGGGCACTGACAGACAAATCAAACACTGAGAGTCAAAGAAATCTCTCCTTTTCACATGACAGAAATGAGTTATGTACTTTAGAAGAAGCAGGGTTTACTTCATTGTACTCTTTATTCCTGGAGTATTATCCTGATGAAAGTACTGTGCTAATAAAACCAGCAGGTGCCACACTACATTGGATTGTGTCTGACCAACACGGGACAAAAGCAGAGTAAAAGTTTCCTCTAAAATGTGTCCCACACTATAGTATGTCATCTAAAATACTATCTAAAGCACATAAAACACATCCATCTATGTTGTATTATAGCTCTTACTAAGCATGAGGAAACATACCAAGGATGATTGCTAAGGATTAGGAATTTACTGGATGAGAAAAATAACATTTCTTACTGGAACAGAAAGAGAGGGAGAGGTTTTGAGTGACAGATAGATGGTTATTCATACCTCTTGCTGAGACTTTTAGTCTAACATGCCAGGTATATATATAGTAAGACCTAAGTGACTGCAAACCAAGATTTCTTTACACAGCTAAAATTCTCTAACAAAGAGATTGTAGAATAAGATACTGCTTCTTTCAAGAAAACTCTCAGTAAAATAGATAGAAGTATTCCTAGGTCCTGTACACTGCCTTCAGTCTGATGGGTTAAACTTCCTGCAACAGGAAACAGCTGAATGCAGACTTTACTTGCTCAGTGAGCTCTGATTACCATAAATTCTCGGGTTTGATTTCTCACCTGAGATTCAGGTTGTTAAAAATCCTTGGCCCTCTAAAAGCCCTGAGCCTCATCGCAAGAAAAAAGAGGAGTCCTCAAGGTCTTGTTTTCAGATTTCTCGTGTTGTTTATTATTTGATATCTCAGAATTTTCTCCACACCCAGCCGAGGTCTGGACAGCGGCTGGGACACGACGCGACTGCCCACCGATGAGGCGTTGCTTTGTTCTTATACAGATAACTACATCTCCACTATTTACTATTTTGTGCCAATGTGTGGTACCTGTACTAGAAGGGTTGTTTTTACCTTGACCCAATCACCTCGAACTACTTTGTGTCATCACCACCTCAGAAGATGGAGGACGAGGAAGAAGGTGAGGAACTTAGGGCAACACCCTAAATCTCCATCTTGTCCCCCATTTATCTCTATTCTAAGAACCCCTAAACTACAAAATTTTTCACCCTGTGCTGTGTTAAACTATTATTTTCACACCTTTAGGGTTTGTAATTCCTCTCTCAGTGTTGGAAGCCTCTCCCATGGACTAAAATCAAACCCAGTGTCCTCCTGGGCTCTGTGCCAGGGTCTCAAACCCTCCTGGACCAGCTCCACACCCCCCTGTCCAGGGTTCAAACTCCCTTTCTTGGGTCCCAGGTCATCCAAAGGGATGCCCTGGACTCTGACACCATATGCCATATATACATATAGAAATTTTTTAAGTGAACCTCTGTATTTCACAGGGATCTGGATAAGGCCTCTCACAGGACTCAGGTAGAGGCATAATTCTTTCATAGATTGAATATAGCTTAGCATTAAGATCCTTAGGCCTGTTAAAACTGTTCAAAGGTCAAATTATAATAAGCAGACAGCTGTTGAAGAAGAAAACAGAAAACTGAAGTTTGAGATATACAAATAAATGTCACTTAAGTCCCACTTCAAGTATCTCTGTTCCTACCAGATCCTGCCCCAAGGCATATAATTATCTATTCCCTGATGTCAAAGTTTCCATTCAGATTTCTGCAATTCTACTTTCTATTTGCTTTAATTGCTTTAAACATGGCAAAGCCACTTCAGGGATGAAAGCAAAATAATGCATATGAAATCAATTGGCATAAGACATGGAAATGATGACACATTCCTCAGAGGGGCTGAAGGTTAAGAGCTAAATTAAACTTTTCTTTTTTTCTTCTTGTTGTGGTAACAGTGGGAAGGCAGTGCCAACAACTGGAACTGAATCAACAACAACATCTGCTACTGAGCTAGCCAGAAGCTTCCCTACATTTTTATTTTTATTCAAAAAGAGGAGCAGACATTTATTCTGTAAGCTGAGGGAGATTCAAAATATTCTTAGTGCTCTGATATGACATCATAATTATACCTGACAATTAATTCCTCATCTATGATAGATAAAGTTCTTATTGAAAGACAGAAGGAAAGACAAGGAAAGAGATGTTTATTTATGACAATAAAATAGACGATGACTCTTACACATACTTCTCTGGATTTTAGTTTGTGTTCCTCCACTGCTTTTGACTGGAACAGAATTCTTCATAAAACCCCATATATTACTGTCTTTTGGATTTGTGAGTAAAAGAGCATTGATAACATGGAAAAGTTTTAGTTACTGCTGAGCAGTGCTTACACAGCCTCAAGGCCTTTCCTGCTTCTCACCCCACCCCACGAGGGCTCGGAGTGCACAACAATTTGGGAGGGGACACAACCCAGACAGCTGATCCCAGCTAATCAAAAGGGTATCCCACACCATATGGTGTCATGCTCAGCATATAGATCTGGGGAAAGAAGAAGGACAAGGGAGGATGTTTGGACTGATGGCATTTGTATTCCCAAGTCACTGTTATGCCTGATGTTATGCCTGATGTTATGCCTTATTTTCCTGGAGATGGCTGCACACCTGCTTGCCAATGGGAAGTGGTGGATTAATTTCTTGCTTTACTTTGCTTGTGTGTGCAGCTTTTGCTTTACCTATTAAACTGTCTTTATCTCAACTCCCTTTTTTATCACTTTTAGGCTCTCAATTCTGTCTCCATGTTGCTGGAGGAGTGAGTGAGCAGATGTATGGAGCTGAGCTGTCTGCTGAGGTTAAACCCTGACAGGCTGCTGTGATATCTGCAGTACAGCAGTGTTTGTAAAAAACAGCAGTGAACCTATAGCCTGTTCCATGTAGGTACCAGCCTGGGAACTCTGCCTTCAGATAGCAAAGAACACCTGCATGTTCTAAAAACCCTATTTCTTGCAGCCGAGACAGTAGGTTTTACTAAAAGTAGTTGGAAATATCATATACTAATTATTAATTGATTTTTAAAAAAACTTCTATTGAACTGTTCTATTGAATTCAATTGAATTTTTCTAATTAATAATATTTAAACTGTGAAAATAATTTTGTACTCATATATATGGGAAAATTGGATCATCCAAAACTCTTGGATGAAACACGTTTTAAAAATTCTAAATACAAAAAGAATGAATTAGAATAATTATATAAGTTTTGGTGTAACTTAAGCAGAATCCTGTGAACTCTGTAATCTAAAAAAGTGCATTGTGCTTTTGCAGTGGCGACAGTCAACTGCACACGGGGCCACTTTTGCAAGGATCTTGTACAGTCATTATATCAGGGAAAGGGGAATACCCTTCATCCTGGAACTTATGAGGCTGGAAAAATGCAATGTAATAGGGAAGTGGTATCCCATATTTGATGCGTTAGCATAAGACAGATGTTGACAAACTAGAGAGCCCAATGAAATGACTAAAGGAGCTGAGTCTGAAGAATAAAAGGATAAAGGAGGGAATTGGCTTTTAGGTCTCGTTTACGCAAATCAGGGCTATAAGACAAGAGTTTCTCCTGTGAAATATCTAGAAGGATAAGAAAACAACTACATAAATGAAATTGTGGTTGACTTTGAGGAGAAAATTCTTGACAGTGAAGGAAGCTGAGCATCAGAGGTGGCTGCTCCGAAGGGCTTTGAGATCTCCACCTTTTTATATATTTGTAATTCATCTAGACATGAGCAATGTGACCTATCTTTGAAATTAATCCTCCTTTTAACAAGAGGTTGGATAAGATAATCTTTGAATATACCTTGCAATTTTAATCCATCAATAACTCCTTAATTCTAAACAAAATTTATTTCATATCAAAATTATGATCTTCCATTTTTAGGTAGACATCTTATTTTCCTAGATTCTTCCTGTAGGAAAATAATGTTTTCACTTGCTCTTAATTTTGCCAATGTTAAACTATTCAAAGTTAAAATTCCGATCCTGGATATTTGCCGAATGATATAGCAGTGACTGCACTTTTTTTTTTTTTTTCTTTTTTTTCTTTTTTAATGAAATTTGAGAAAAAGATCTTGTTCTGCACATTTGAAATACAGTCATGCTGGTTACCTTTTTACATTTACCATTCTTCTGTTTTAGTAGAACTTTTTAAGTTTGTTTGGTAGCTGAAAAATTGATTAATTAAAAGTAAAAATATTCTCATTAATTAATAAGATTTCTGTATATGAATTGGAGGTGTGTGGGCTTGTGTGATCAGAAAGATCAGGAAAAAAAGATCAGAGAGAAATATTAGCAAAGAGGGGAAAAGGCAAAGTTTAGGAGAGAGAGGAGTAGATTGTGGAAGAGGAGGGTCAGGTACAGCAATGAAGGAATAGTTCAAGGACCAATTTAGGCAATGGCAGCAGATAGTAAATATGTAGTAGCACCCAGGAAGTGAATGGATGAATCATGGGATTGTTGAACTGGCAAGAGAGAAAAAACAGGAACAGATATGGAGCATAGAAAGGCAGTGCCAGAAAAAAATCAAATTACAATAATGAGTGTAGAAGTCTTTCACATCAGACAAACTTCTCTCCAGAGTTTTAGTTGAAAACTATTCTTCCTGAATGTAATGTACCTTTTTAATTAAAAAAAAAAAAAAAAATCTGTCATAGTGGCTCACAACTCTAAATGTCTCCATCCTTCTAGGCTAACTAACTAGGCTAATGGAGAAGTTAACAGCCACCTTAGTGCTACATTTCACTCAATTAATTCCTATGATAAGCGAAGTAAAACTCTTGTAAAGATCCTGAGCCTGGCAATGACTTCAGGGGATGACTATTATTTTTCTGTGTTATGATTTTTTTTCTCTTTGGTGCAAAAAAATGATACATTGGTGAGTATTAGAGTTACAAAGGTATCAAAAACCTAGGAAAAAGAGAAATAAATGTTGGCTGTCCTATAGGAAAAAAATAGCTTCTAATGGTATTATTATGCCACATTAAATGATGTTTATTTGCCTGGAGGCTGAATTATATTTGCAGGTGTAACCTTTATTCACACATTTTGTAGTCACCTTAATGAATCATTTTTCAACTTTCGTATTCTTTTAACTACATACCTATGTGGACATATCCTTAGCATGCAGATATAAAAACCGTAATTAATTCAGCTTTAGGCTATTGCACATTTCCCATTACAATTATTCATCAGTACACTGAGTTTTTGAGGTTTAGAATAGTATTGTAATCAGGAATAGAAATACTAGCGCATCCTGAATATAGAGAAAAAGTTATACAGTCATCGCTTACCAGATCTTTTCACAAGGACAATTAAAAATTGTTCCCTGCTCTCAGAAAGTCTCTATTTCTAAACATGGTATGTTTCTTCAATGTATTGTTTTGTTTTGATTTATAAATAGTATATTTATTTATTACAGATAATGTCATCATAATTTGAAAATGGCATATTTAAATGATTTCTGTGGAAAAAAAATCTTAAAATGTTGTTATTTTTCATTACAGTAACAGTAAACACTGTTTGGATATCAACTAATGAAGAAAGAAAACATGCAAATAAGCATATAAATCTTTCGTGGCCTTTTTTTTTAATTTTTGATTGCACAATTTGTATTAATTTAGACCTTTTACCTAGTCATTTGTTTTATAGTTTAGTAGAAAGATACTTTGAATATATTTTATTCTCCATAGAGGTCATAAAGCTGAGAAGTTCTGTATCACTTCCACTTCACAATCTTAAAATTGAATCAGCTTTTTTTCTACATAAAGTATTGTTTCTTATTACATTGCTTCATGTGATTAATCTGATTTCCTGACCAAATCCAAAAAATTCTTTTATACTACCTTTGAAGATTTGAGGGGAAAAGATTGTCTCAGAGAGAAATAGGCATATTTTCTCAAATAAAGGAAAATGTTGCAAACATAAAACATGTATAGCAGCATAATACTGGCAGCTGCTGAAACATAAGTAGTTATAAATTATATATGACCTCTCTTGAAGACTTATTTTGGTCTTCATCAATAATGAGTAATTATCCAAAACATTCCCACATCAAATAAACACATTTTATATAAAAAAAAAAGAAAAAATGTCAGTCTAAAGATGCTTTTGATAGTTCACTATTTAAGAGTTAGATACAAATAAAGAAAACAATTATTTCCCTGAGATTTCCTCCTCCCCCAAGGTATCAGAGCTTATGCTACTCTATTGCTGTTTAACAAGGAGAAATATCTAATTGTGAATGTATTTATGCTGTCTACACTTTCATTCTCCATGAAGCCATATAGAATATAATCCACATTTCTCAAACCCAGTACATTTTTTTCCTTTCACTAGCATACATGGTTCTCAAAGGGTAAGAAGGCAAGTATCACAAGGTGAAATTGTTTTTGTCTCTTTTTCAAGAGCTTTGGGACAGAGGAGCTTGTAAGGTTTTCATTCTGGGAAATCCATTATATATTATATTTATCAGGCAATTGTAGAACTCTGATGGTACTGGGGGGTTTGCAAGAGAGGTTTGGTTTATTTTTTATTCAACCAGTATCCATCTAATTTATTCCTAATCATAATTTAATCTTTTATTCATATGAGCTCACAACACGTGCATTATTATTGTTAAACCCATTTCATTGGACATAGCTTTGCTATTAAAATATGCTTGGGACATCGTGGTTCAGGTTCTTTTTAGGAGGAAACTATACAACTTTCTTGAATGATGTAATGACCAAAGGAAGAAGAATAAAGGAGAGGGAAGAATGACAGGAGAAGATCAATTTTTTTCTTTTTTAATCGACTGACATAAAACTATTGTTCTGGTGATGTTTAAAAATGTTCATAACTACATAGCTTGCTAGTATTTCCATTTACCACTACAAATTCTTGCTAGATATTTGCCTGATTTAAAAATTACTCAGGAAACAGCATTATGGATATATGCAAGACATATTTTTTCTTGTACAACTGGTCTCCATAGACTTCTCCATTATTGGAGAGAGAAAGAATCTCATTCAAGGGCTGTTAAAGAGTTTAATTTTATATACTCTGCATGCTTCTCTAGAACTCCTGACTTTCCTGCTCTAACCATAGAGGAATTTTTATGGCCCAGGCCTCCCTAGTTAACCTTTGTCACTACTCGTGTCTACTCAAGGATACAAGAAACAAGCTAAGGATAGATCTGAAAATTATTTCAACATTTCATTATTAAGTATTCTGAAATTTGTAGTGCTCAAATTTCATTCACCTTTCTACTAAGAGCCAATATATCAGAGCGGAGGCCTGGATTGATCATAAAATTATCTGTAAAGATTTTTTGATATATACTCACTGAAGCTCTAATTAAAGTTCCTTTCTCACCTTAGCAGGTAACTGCTGTGAAAAACCAACTTCAGAATCAGACTTATATTGTCACCCCATTAATTGCTTCTTATAAGATGCAGCATTTTCAGAGGGTGGAGAGATCAATCATATGTGAAACATTTTTTTTAGAAAGAGAACTGAAATTGGGATAGTGAAATACTGGGATGAGAGCTCTGGCCATTGAATCAAAACATGAAAGAAATTGTAAAGTGATTTTATATATTTTGTCAAGGATTGTTAAGGGATCTAGAGAATTTAGTAGTGAAGTCTAGAGACCCTACATATCTTTAAAATTATGTGACTTTTGAAGAGATATTTAAGGGTTTAAATTTTGGTTTACTGCCATATGTGGCATCAGTATATATCAAATATAATAATTTAAACCATTTTACAAACCTCAGTCTTAATTATTTTAATTACTCATGCTGTGACTTCTACACAGTATGAAGCTGCTATCTGCATGCATTATTTTAGTGTATTCTTTTGGTAAAAAGCAGGTGCCTTCCCTATTGACAAAGAGTCAGTACTGTCATTATTTGTGAGGGACTGCTCCAAAACTAATAAATCTTTTCTTAATGTAGAACAGTCAGTACAACAGGAACAAGCCAGCAGAATACACAAGCCAGGTCACCTACAACTGGTTGCCCAGAACTATAGCCATATAACTTTTACATATTTGCATTGCATGAACTCCACAACCTTCCTGGACAACCTGTGTCAGTGCTCTGTCACTGTTACAGTGATAAAAGATAATTAGATAAAAGGATTCTTATCCTTAGTTTTGGGGGGCTTATTCTAGATATATCACTTAGATTTCATCCATGTGTAAAAAACCATAGATGTAATCAGGGTGACCACCCAATCCTAGAATAGAACAGACACAAAGAATCAAACTTTGGATAAAGAGTAATACAAGAAAGATTTCAGAACACTATTCTTCACTAGATATTTTATTTTTAATTGGATGAAAGCAGATGAGACAAATTTGAAGTGCAGCTAGTTTTTTTACAATGAATACAGAGAAATAAGTTGTGGTGCAATTTGTCTTGTCCAGAAAAAAATTATTAAACTATGTGAGATGAGCAATGTCACAACAGTATCTATTTCCATAACCTGAGAAAACTGAGAAGGGAGTCAAAGTTAATTAACTCAGATGTAGATTCCCTAGACATCTCCATTTTTTCTGTTATTTGTTCTTCCCTGGAAGATTTGTGAACTAGCAAGAGCTTGGGTTTTAATCTAGCAGAGTTTAGAATGGTAATGATAATATTTATGTAAATACTACTGAATATTATATAGCTTTTGAAGGTTTACCACACCTGTTGAGTAGTATGATGTTAATTGAATCTCTGTAATTTCTGTCTGTGAAGTTGATTATTTTGTGAAATTACATGCAAACCTGACATTTGTGCTGATCATCTCCTCCAGAGGCATTATTTATGTTGATATTTTGAATGAATCAAGTGATCTGCTCCATAGCATGATGGGTTGAGAGCCTTATTTGTACTTCTCTGTAATGAGAGGATGAAGCAAGATGAGTTCATTAATTGTAGATTTATTCAACCTGTTGCTACTAACAAGAAATATATCTAACCCTGTATTATAATGTTTCTATTTTCTCATCTTATAGATTCTGGCTTATATACTATGACCATCTAATTTACTTTTACTGTACATTTGGCTGATAACTTTTGCTGCTCCAGGCTACCGTTATTTGTCTGTTTGTGAAAAGAATGGTAAATATATAAAAATATTTAAATATTAGACTGATCGGCACCACACAAGATGAAAGGATTGAAAAGAGTCTCACTGAGACCTTGCAGAGATGAAGTTTTGGACATCTAATTGTGCATAAAAGTGGAAGACCAGATTAAGCATCAGATAGAAATTTTTGAGACAGAGAAAATCTGGAATAATATGATTTCTGTCAACAGGCAAAAAAGTCACCTTCTCCTCCCATAGATATTCATCTCCACAGGTCCTGAGACCTGGTCCCAAAGATGGGGAAGAAGTTGTCTAAGAAGCTATGAGGCAGATGAGAACTGGACACTGAAATTATTTGGAGAAAACAGCATCTGACAACCTGCATTTCAGGTCTAGAGATTTGCTGCTTGGCTCGGGTGCTCAGAATGGGGATGTTGCAAGGAATCAGCTATGGTTTATCTGCCCTTCATATAATCAGTCATTTCATCTTATTAAGGTAGGAAGCAATAATAATGCTGGCAGAAACTTCTGCTGTAACCAAAGCAACTATTTAGGTCTGGCAATAAAAGTGAAGGTGCCGTGGTGGCCCAAACAGCTTCTTCTCCATCTTGTTGGTGAAAGAGCAAGACATGGAGAGGAGCAAATAGATTCTACAGGTGAATTCTTGGTGGCACAGATCAAGTAATCAGCAGGGATTTAGCATTTGTGATCCTAAAGACCTCTTTGAAGATGAAGGAATGATGGAGAGAGACAAGCTCCACCTGATTCATACTTCTAAACAGCAGTTCAAATTATGAAGATCTTTCGTGGGATTGACAACCAGTTGGCTGAGTGTTTGTGGATCTCAGAATCAGGGGAGAGGTAAGTAAAAGTGACATCACAGCTGGGCATTTTCTGCAGATACTTGATTAACATACAGAGTTTTTTGTTACAGTTTTGAAGAGCCTAATGAAGCCTTGCCCATGCATACACGTAGGGGTGCCACAAGAGAAAAAAAAGGCTCACTTACAGCTAAATATGTGAGAATGGTAAGAGGAGCTTATACTGTTACATTACTCTGTAAAGGGCTAAACTAAGAAAAGTTGGGCAAGTTACTAAGTTGGAGGTTCATCCAGTGGCAACAGACTCAGGTAAGACTATGCTTATAGCAGTACCATACTGAAGAACATTTAAGAAAAATACCTCTACACCATTAAAACTAACAGGCCTCAGTTACAAATCCTATCATTAAAAGGCAAAAAGCTTCAAAAAATAGTTACTAACCAACTTTCAAAAAATGTTCTCTTTAGGGTTTCTTTTAAAATCTCTCCATAAACTAATCTGAGATAATGTAACAATTAATTAGCCAAGATCTACTTTGTAGAAGCACCATGAAAAAGTCAGTATGTGGTTTCCAACAGTCTTGATTAAGACTTCAAGGCTACTTTTCCAATCACAGTCATTGCACGAAAAATCAAAGAATTAATATGTTGGGTCTCTCCTGGGAATCAAAGTGGGACTGTTACCTTGCTGGCACTTATCGACAGACTGGAGTCTGATCATTCTTCTTCCTCTGTGCTATATTGCTTCTTTTCTCTTTCTCTACCCTCCTCAGCTTCCCCTTCTGAACTCTTCCCCTCACCTTTCCCACTGTGTGATATCTGTATTTCATAGAAACAAACAAACAAGCAAACAGAAATACAAGTCAATTTGATGAGAGTCTATCAGACAAACCTGATGTCAAAGATTCTTGCCACAGTCAAATGAATACTTTATATTCATTGATTAACACATTTGGTTGCTTCCTACCCTGCAGTCAGATGTGTGACATCTTCGTAGAGAAACAGCATAGGTATATAACTGAAGCCCCAAAGTGTGAATCCCAGCCAGATAGAGGGGTGAAGAAAACAATGTTTTTAAATAATTACTTTCTGTGTCTCTAAGCACAAAGTACAGCACTTAAAAACCAATACTGATAAGTCACAATCATTAAATCAAATATTGTTTCTCTTATTTGTTTCTGAAAGATGAAAACCTGACATTTTTAGAACTACTGATACGGTATTCTGTACATGAGCCCTTTTTGGGACAGCAGCTACTGAAAACATACCAACCCAGTTCTCTTATTTAGCCACGTGCAAACCCTTACAGTGAGGTGATTTTCCTGCATGCAAATATTCCTGTGAGAACTATTTATCTAACGCAGCCATACAGCTTCATGTAAGGTGTCTGCTAGCATGTGAGGTATCCACATGGGCCTTGTGGAAACAATATCTCTTTACATTTATGCTCTCTTACAAAGTCAGCTGATGGTCACGTAGCAATCTGAAACAGTACTAATTAACCAATTGTCTCCCATTTCAAAACATCAACCATTGTACTAATTGATGCAAGCAATAATTTTGTAATGTAAAAGTCATTGCAACACAATGTCTCTGTGAAGATATATATACATTTTATATATATATATAAACAAGAAGGGTATTGGGAGCATAAGGACAACATCAGGGAACGTAGATAGACACTAGGAAATTATTTTACATATATTTTAAAGTGTGTTCACTATTTCCCATAGAAAGGTTTTGACTGTAACAATTTCTTATCATGAAAATATGTCATGCATGAAATTATATTTAGAATTGCATAAATTAAGAAAAAAATTATAATTATTTTTTTCATTTTTCAAAAAAAGTATCAGGTTTTTTTCAGAAGTTGATAAAAATCTATTTTTAATATTTTTGTGGGTTTTTTTAAAGCTCTACTTATTCAATATTTTTAGTGAAGACTTCTCTTTTGAAAAGTGTTTAGCTGCTAACAGATTTCTCACTCATTGATATAGGAACAAAAAGTAGTTATCCACTATTACTTTCTAATATTTGGATTTTTTTTAAGAGATGCCATCAGATTTTCAGGCAAAATATGGACACCAAAATGAATGTGTAAATATATTTCTATATTAGCTATATATTTTTCTTATATTACCTGTATACCTCACATATGTACAAAGTGAAAAACTTTTATTCTGTCAAAAAAAGTATAAGAAATTGATGCTAAAATTAGGTAACATTTTAGAGATAGTAAATAAAAGAAGGGATAAAAAATTTCATGTGTAACTAAGTTTTTATTAAAAAATGGTGCAAGAGAACAATATTGACAAAAGACCGCTGTCAGATTGTCTGTGAGAATACGTAATGCTCTAATTGTGTTTTTCAGAGCTGACTGTATGAAATGTACCACCGAGACCTGATTTTTAAATGTTCTTTAAAGAGCTGTGTTGCAGACATTCACATTAACCTTATAAATACGAGGCAATTTTATATGGCCCTCCATAAGCAGCAGCTGCAATACACCATCACGAGAATTTAAAATTACTTCATTTTCTCTTTTGTATGCTTTAACTTATTTGTTTCAGTTCAATTAAAGTGTGGATATTCTAAACTAAAACAAAAATGGTGGAAGATTAAGAGGATTTAGGCTTTTAATATGAGGTTGCTCTAGCCAAAATGTGTCCAAGACTTCTTTGAGGCAAATCTAGTCCCCAGCTATTTCGAGAACCGGAGATTCCATGCTTACTAAACCTAATTGAACTGATCAAAACCGTCTAAAGTCTTGCATGCATCTTTCAGGTGTATAAGCTTCCTCAGCTTGTGCTGGGTAGTGTTGAGTTTCCAGATGCCATGTGAAGCCTGAGTGAACTTCAGGTATAACTACTGCCATATTACTTATCAACAGCTTCCCTCTTATTGTGGAGTCTGGTGTAGCTTACTGGCTAGCCTTTCACTGGTCTGCATATGAAAGATACAGCTTTGTACCTTTGATGTTTGGTGGGTCTGAACCTCAGGCTGAAACGTGTTAGACGGCGAGGAAGAAGGAGGACTCTCATGTGGGAAGCAGATAGGTTTATTCAGTCCCGAGCCCCACGAGAAGAGTGAGCCTCTGGGGCTCCGATTGCCCATTAAGTACCAGGGGAATCTCCTGGGCAAGGAGATACCTAGAACCAATCCCAGAGACGAGAGGGAGTGACAGAGAACAGGGACAATTGGCAGGGCCATCTATGAACAGAAAGGGGAGTAGGGAACTTGATACCTTGCTGAGTCACCCTGAAGCCTTACTAGAACTTTTCAGGCTTAGGATGTGGTTGGCAGTGTGATTGACAGGATCTATCTCAGGGAAAGACTACAGGGAACTGGGGAAGGGGGGTTTGTAGGGATAAACCGTTACAAACAAATAACAAAAACACACAGAATTTTAGAAAACCCCAAAATGTACACTGCAACACCCTCCGACCAAGAATCAAGTAACAACTAATTATAATTAAGTAGGAAAGTATATAAATGATATTCATGTGTCACTTAAAGAATTTTAGATCAATAAAATATTTACAAAACTGATAAATCAATGCAGTTTCAACCTCTAAGCCAAAACTTTTCTAGGCCTTTATTAGTATAATTTATGTTAACTGTTACTTTTTGCAGGTCATGCTTCCTATTCCGTGTCACTCCCTCAAAGTAGAAAATCTCCAAAAGTTTTAACCTAGACTAGTTGAGAGCGTAGAGTACCAGGGAGCTGATGTCCTAAAAAGTTAACATCAACATCTGTGACCCTAGATTGCTCTTAGTCGTTGAAGTTACCAAGCCACAGAACTCTTGATGCAAGTAAAGTGGAGCCAAATTCAGCATCTTCTTATTTTTTACCAGACCCCAGACTCACAAACTAAACCACAGGAAGTTTCACCTGATTATGAGGGAAAAAATTCCCTACTTTAAAGGGTGACAGAGCATGGGAACAGGCTACTCAGAGAGGCTGGGGAATCCCTTCCTCTGGAGATTTTCAAAACCCACCTGGATGTGATCCTGTGCAACCTACTGTAGGTGAATCCACTTTAGCAGGAGCTTCAGTCCAGATAATCTTCCAATGGCCATTCCAGTCCCAACCAGTCTGTAATACTTTGATCTCTTTTTATATGATGTTTGAATCTCTTCAGCTCCCAGCCCTTGGCTCTGTTCCTGGACTACACACTATGCAGTGGATGAAATATTACTTTCCCAGCCCACCAGATGTCACAGCCTGCTACTCCAATTTCTTAGATATTTCTTTTTTCACTGTAAAATCAATCTTTTTCCCAGTTCTTGAACCCCTGTTCATTGTTCCAGGTCCTGTTTTCAACCTGTGCCCATATTTTCAGGGCCTTTGCCATTACCTTATGCTGAAACTTCATGGCACATTTCCTGTGGCATAGTAGTCTTTTGTGCTAAACTGTGGGCCAAGGTTATTTTTTAGCATGGGCCTATTGGGCCTATAAAGTGCTTATCTAGTCATAGTTTGTTGGTGTGCCTATGCTTGGGTTCAAACCAACCTAATTTTTAAGTTTTAGAGTACTTCACTTGCTGTAGGTGCAACAGGACTCTACTTTGGCTATAGTCCAAATGAAAATAAGCAGGATGAGCCACCCATAAAAATCAAGCAATTTTCAACAAACTTCAAGTTTTCAAACTATTCTTGAAGGATATTCCTAACTGGAACCTTTCAATTTTCTCTGAAGATAGAATTTGTTTGCCATTTAACTGTGACATCTGGGGCTTCCAAAAACAGATGTTGAATTAACAGCTTATTCTTAAACCTCTTAATTGTAGAATTAATCTAATCATCCTGGTAAGACATCCATAATTGCACACTTTTTTGACACTAGGCAATATATCAGTATCAAAACTCACTATAAGTTCTCAGTGAATAAGAACATCTCTGAGTGCTATATTAGCATAGTGCGAAGAAGGTAAGAGTTTGAGAAGTTGCTGCTGAACATTGGCTCAAAAATGCCCTTCAGTCAACTGAGGAAAACAATTTTAAAATTGTTAAAATGTTAAAAGGTGGAAAGTTTGCCTATTCTTAAAAATGTCCCTGTTTTTTGCAAGTCCTCTGACATTTGCAAATTAAACCGATTGGAACAATTGTACCATTTGCATTTTCCCTCCCTGAATGTGTTTTCTTTCTTTGCTTGCAGAATAGTAACTGTATGAAGACTATTTTGGAGTTCTATACTCCAAATATCCAAAGATATCCATGACCCTAAATAATGACTTTACTACTTTAAAATAATCCTCAAGGTATTCTATGCAATTTTTTGGCTGACTTTCAGAAATGCATATCAACTAGCACTTACCATAGAAATATTGTGATTATCATAGTTTTATCCTAACTAGAACATTATGCAGAAAAGTAGACTCTGTTATAGAGGCTAGCTTTATTTCACAAAGTGCTCAGTATCCTCAGTTCCCTTCCGTATCTCTGAAGTTAACAGCATATATATTTATTGTGAAGAAGGTCATGACATGAATTCTCTGCTTTTCCTGCTTCTATTTTTCCCTCTTACGTCAGAATGCCAATCATTGTATTACTTCACTTTGAATTCTCTCCAGTTGTTGTCTGAAGAGTAGATGTATACTTACAGTGACCCCCACAATGTGAGCAACTTATATAAATTGGACATCAGTTGTGGCATACTGGTTTTGGATCACATTGCATTTGAAGAGATCTTGCCTACAAATCTTGCAAAAAGAGAACTCATTTGGATTATTTGATTACAAAATTCAGTCTCAGTGGTAGAAATGTAAGCATATGCTAACCTTGATCATTACATTTTTAGTATCAGTTTGCATATGCACAGCAAATGATACAGATAAATCTAATATATTTCTTCCAAAAATGAGATTAGAATAATGAAAAATATCAGATAACTTAATATTCAGGAAGGTGATATAGTTATATTTTAAATTATTCTCAATCTCAATTGCAGTAAGATTGTACCCTAGTTTCTTGGATGGAGTATTTAGTATTATCCTCTTATATCTGCTGTCATTCATACAGCAGAAATAGAAGTAACTTCCTTACCATAATCAATTTACATGAACAATCCATTTTGCATGAACAATCAGATTTACTGATTCAGTAGATAGCTCATTAGTGTTCCTTTAGAGCAAAGATGCTCACTAGGGATGCCAGAGACCCACAGATCTCTTCTTGTATATGCACAGGAAATAAATGCTATTGAAGGAATTTATATATATATGTATCATAAGAACAGTGTACAGTTGAATTCACACAAAGGAATGAAAAATCTATAACCTTGCCTGACAACAGTTCTTTTTTTTCCTTTTATTATAGAAGTAGCAGAATACTTTGCCAATCTGTAATTACCAACATTTTCTCCCCAAATTTGACATTTTTTAATGATTTAAATTTAGTTAACATCAATATCTTATAATGGAAGCTTTCTTTGAAACTTAATTAGGAAAGCTCCTCTGTTCTCTGCCTTGTATAAGTTTATGTTTTCACTGATCTCTGTTTTTGAGTGAATAATAGGAATATATGTTAGACGTTTCCAGCTAGAATTTCTGCTTCTGTGTCAGCCTTATTGCAATTAGCTGTAAAAACTCCCACTGTTTTTCAGTAAAAGAAGAAATATCCTCCTTCATGTCACAGGTAGCAGCAACATAAAAGGTCAAAGATCATTGAAGTCTATTTTGCTAGAATTCAGAAGAATAGTGAAGTCCATTTTATCTGCCTAGGAGTTTGCTGGAGCAGAGAAAAGGTAATGTCAATGCATACAGCTATGAGGCATGCCTAATTTCTCAACACTTAGTATTTTAAGACAAAAGCATTAGTGGCGTTCAGTGAATTTCCACATGCAAATAGTTATAAATAAATGAATTTTCACTAAAAACTATACTTTCAAAGAATGTCTTTATTTATTGACCCAGTTTGCTTGAAATTGTATCATATAACATTCCAGGAATGAATAATACAAAGTACAAAATATATACATTTACAAGCAGTGAAAAGACATACCCTTACCTAAGTTAGGACAGGATAAAAAATACACAGATAGGTGAGGCATTGGGCACATCCTGAAATAAAGAAGGCTTCATTTGATCATCAGGAAACACTTTTTCACTGTGAGGGCAACTGAATGTGGGTTGTTCAGGTAGGTTGTGGACTTTCCATCATTGGAAATATTTACAAGGTGTCTGGACATGGTCCTGGGCTACCAGATCTAGCTGGGTCTGCTTGAGTAGGATGGTTGGGCCAGGTTTACTTCCAATCTCAGCCGTTTTGTGATTTTGTGATTACTGAGACAGTAAAGTTTCTCTCTCCACCTGAGAGAGAAGCATAGCAAAGCAACAAAGACGTAGTGTCATTTTGATTTTCTGTTTGGTTTGTGGTTTGGGGCTTTTTCTTTCCATTCAGGACACTGAAAAATTAAAGTATACTGAATAGGTAAAATTTACTACTTTTTCGCTTAAGATTGTATTATTGCAATTGTAATCAATTTTTTTTTTACTATTTATAAAAGAACCACAGGAACATCTGATACTTGTCCCTCAACCTTAGAGGCAAAGACATGGAAAAAATCCCTGGAATAACTACAAGGGGCTTAAAAAGGGGGGAAAAAATGCACACATGAAATAATTTGGTTATTTTTAGGTTGTTGGTCATGAGCTGAAATAAAAAATATTGATGGTCAGTAATGATATCAAAAATAAAGTCATCTTGTCTCGTGTGTTCTACCATCCGTTTCTTTCCTTTGAATATCTAGAGAATGTACCATCATGAAGGCCTGAAAAGATGAACAATTGTCTTTTTTCCTTCAAGCAATGAGCAAAGAGTGCAGATTGACTATGGTTTTCCACTGCAATGTATTCTTGTACATCTTGAACAGATGTATTTTTTTCCCTACCACCAGAAGTGAAAAACGCTGCTGACATTTTCTTTGGCAGGAATGTATGCTGCAAGGTTGCCCGCACAACACATGGCACCATCTTAGTTTAAATGCACGTTGCTGATTCTTAAAGAAAAACAGTCTCTGGGGAGACTAGGAGCAGAGTAAGAACTGAGTGTTCAGTCATGGTGCTAGAGACCAATTTATTTACCAGTGGAGTAATGTCTTGAGAGAGTCAGATTTTGCAAATCAGATGCAGGCAGTAACCTCAACAACACATATCAAGATGGCAGTAGGCCTGAACTCACTGAATGAATCTCAGATTGCATGGGATTTTTAGCTGTTCATAGGTGACAATAACATCGATGCAGCTGAAAGTTGGAGCCTTCAATCCTATAACAGGCAATACCGCTCTATTGGTCATTTAACTGCTATACTTGGCCAGCAGATTGACAGGGACTCACTAAAAAGTTGGACTTGATGATCCTTGTGGCTGCCTTCCAAGTCAGTATATTGTGTGATTCTGAAAATTCAAATCTATGATTTGAACATTCCAAGTATTCATGGACAAAATCTTCAGCACTTTACTCTGATTTCCTCTTCATTCCTTAGATAGGTAAAAAACGCTTGGTCCAGCAGTATGACTGTAAAACTCATATGTCTCAGAGGGGTAGTTCCTGCACACAGTCAAGCAGCACCCTTGGGAATGGTTAGTTGCCATGAGCAAACCATGTACTTTAAGATACCCATACTGACTGAGAGTATACTCACTGATATTTCCTACTGGGATGTTTCTAGATTTTCTTTATTTTTTCTTAGCCATCTATGCAATGTAAAGGCAGTAAAAGCAGATAGAAAAATAAAAATCCATGTGAAAAGAACAAAAACATTTGTAGTCCTGCTGTGGTGAGATGATAAAAGATCTTCAAGTACAAAGAGACAAGTGGTGAACTCCTGTCACTCATCCAGCTACTGTCTCATTTTTACTCTCCCCCAGACACTTTCAAAAAATATTTTGTGGGGATTCAGTTGTAAAGCAGAATTTATCTTGTGGAACAATGTGTCCATATGTTTTATTAAACAGCAGAAGCAAGACAACTCAGAATGTGAAATTCAGTCAACTAGAATTTCAAAGGGGGCTGAAAGCCAACCTCCAATGTTTGAATGTCCAATTTTGTGAAGAGAAGTCACTTGAGCACACAGGATTTTTAATTTGATATACTTACATTAAGATTCATGAACTTACACATGAACTTGGGTGAGACAACAGCTACATTTTTAATATTTCAGCCAATTTATAGATATAATATTTTTGTAGCATTTCATAAACACTTTGCTGAACTAGACATATAGAATATTTTAGTTTAGGGGTCCTGCCCATGGAGTCTAGAATTAATTCACAATCTCAGCCACCCTCTCTCTTGCAAATAGCCTCCAAAAACTGCATTGAAAAGTTAATGCACTAATTCATACTAATTCTCATTAACACATCACCTTAATTAGCACATTAATTATGCTTTAGTCATGTCAAATTAAACCTAATATAGGTTTAACAGGCAAGCCAAGTGTCTAAAGCCCTATTATACACGGTGTATATATATTAAAGGGGGTTTGATTGCCTAAACATAAATACCAAGTGCTATTTCAACTTCCTAAATGCTTGAAATATCCACATAAATCTGGCAGGTATGATGCAGGCTTAACAGCAGACATGTACTCTTTTGGTTACGCACCTGAGGGCCGGATAGAATGCACTAAGTCGTACAATATTCCACCTGTTCGTATGCTTAAGCAACTGAATCCACACCTAGATGCCCATTAAATATAGTGAGAATTTAAAAACATCTTTCACACACTAACTTTTAAATGTAGATGCCAAAATCTACATGTCTATATTCTGGATCTGAACCCAGACTCAATCTTGGTTGCACAAACAAATTTCTAGAGTAATTTAAAGTGATCAGTGGTATTTCATCTTGCTTTCAGTCACTACTGAAGGAGAGGCAAGGCATCCTTTATATATTCACTCATACCTGTCATTTTTGTGCTCATGATTCAAATATCCTAGAATCACAAATTAGGAGGTTGTGTCCATGTTATAGTGTACCCTGGAAGTGCAAAGTCCTTCCCCTTCCTGAGAAAGAGCAACTTCAATACAGTATATGCAGGAGGCAGCCCAGCTGAAGAGCAGCTTGACAGGAAAAATCATGGTAGCACTGATGGACAATAAGTTGAGCATGTGTCAGCCATGTGCCATTGTCATCAAGGTTAGTGGGCTACATTAGGAATGAGGCCAGGAGGTCAAGGTCCTTCCCCTCTACTCAGCCCTGCAGAGGCCACAGCTGGATTGCAGTGTCCAGCTTTGGGTTCCTCAGTACAGGTGACTCGTCAGAGAGTCACAGGGATGATGAAGCAACTGGAACATCTCTCCTAGGAGGAAAGCCTGAGAGAACTGGGACTGTTCAGCATAGAGAGCAGAAGGGTCAGGTGGAATATTTTCAATGTGCATAAATATCTGAAGAAAAGATTTGTAGAGGACAGAGTCAGACTGTTTCCAGTGGTGATCAGTGACCAGACAAGAGGTAATGGGTGCAAACTGAAACAAAGAAGGTTACATCTGAATATCAGGAAACAATTTTTCACTGTGTCACTTAGCACAGGTTGCCTGGGCTGTGGATTCTTCTTTCATTTAGATATTTGAACAGTGTGGGGAAATGATCCTGGGCAACCAGCTTTAAGCAGCCCTCCTTGAGAAGAGTAGTGGGACCAGGTATCCTCCAAAAGTCCTTTCCAACTCTGATTATTCTGTGATTTTTGAAAATTTTATACACAGTAAATTTCCAGCTTTGTTCTGATGGAGATTGGTGACAAGTGGTACCCCTCAGAGGTCTGTATGGAGGTCAGTACTATTTAATGTTTTCATCAATGACAAAGTGCACTCTCAGCTAGACTGTAGAGTACACCAAGCTGTGTGGTGCAGTTGACACACTGGAAAGAAGTGATGTCATCCAGGGGGACCCCAAAAAGCTTGAGGAGCAAGTTCACGGGAACATCATGAGGTTTAACAATGCCAACTGCAAGGTTCTACACTTGATTCAGGGAAACCCTAGGTACTAATTCAGGCTGGGGGATGAATGGATCGAGAGCAGACCTGCCAAGAATGCCTTGATGTACTGGTCATTGAAAAGCTGGACACGAGCTGGCCATGTGCCCTTGCAGCCCAGAAAGTTAACTGTATTCTGGGCTGCAACAAGAGTGGCCATCACATTAATAGAGGTGACTCTGCCCCTCTACTTCATTCTCATGAAACCCCAGATGGAGTATGACATTCAGCTCTGGAAACCTGAACGTTAGAAGGACTGTTAGAGTGGGTCCAGAGGAAGTCCCTGAAGATGATTGGAGGGCTGTAGTATTTCTTCTAGGTGTAAAAGATGAGAAGAGAAAGCTCCAGGGAGACCTTGCTGAGGCCTTTTCTTACTTACAGAGTTGTTTTAATAAAGATTGGGACAAACTTTATAGCAGTACCTGTTGCAACTGGACAAGAGGAAATGATTTTAAACTAAAAGTCCCTCAATTTTGTTTAGATATGAGAAAGAGCTTTTTCATAAGCATGGCAAGAAACTGGAACAGGCTGTGTAGAGAAGTTGTGGATTCCCTGGAAATATTTGAGGTCATATGGGATGGGGCTCTGAGCAACTTAATCAAGAGGAAGATGTTACTTCCAATTTCAGGGAGGTTGGAAAAGTTGACCTTTAAATGTTCCTTCCACACCGAACTATTCTATGGTTCTGTAATTCCATTGTATATCTATCTGTTAACTCTGTGTTTCCATGCTCAGGTTTTATTTGCCACTGAATGAAAATTAAAAGAAGAATGACTACATTCTTCATTTTATACACAGAACAGTTCAAATAAACAAACAAACAAAAAAGTTATATCATTCCAATCAAGGAGTAGGAGCCTCGTTTATCTTTCTCCACTGATCTCAGAGATGCAACATGTAGCATATGCTCCAAATTTGGGGAGGATATTAGGCATCTAGAAACTGGGAATTACAGACTAGGATATTAAATATAAATCATACATAAATTTTGAGCAGAGAAACTGATTCCTAATATTACATTTGACATTTTGTGCTGATTTTCTAATTTTTTTTTCCCCTCTGGAAACACTGTTGGGCTTGACCTTAAAAAAATGATTAAACATTATAGAAAATGCAATAAACAGTTAGATTTTTAAATTTTTTGTATTGTTTAGAATGAGACTCATTAGTATATAGATAATTGTAATGAAAATAAATAATTTTACAGTGAAGGAGGAAAGAAAACAATGCATTATATGATCAGCATCCAAATTTTACAGAAAATGTTTTTCTGACCTTGAGAAATAACAAAATTTGTTGTTATTAAGCTGCTGGCAGAAATATTTGCATGGCAGCTTGCATTTTGCTGTTCTGGGAGAATGATTTGGAACTCAGCATATATGTCCTTTTTTCTACTTAACTGACAATTAATAGGCTAAAGGAGCTGTAATCTTATTTGGAAATCTTATTCAGTAAATGATATCACAGTACTCTTGTAGCAATATGCAGGGTGAAAATGTGATTCAAGTTCTGCTCAATTTTTCGCATAAGACATATCAGAAAATTCTCTCCTCTTATATTATAAATGAACAACACCCATTCTTGCATATTATTGATATAGTAAAGAAAAATACTGTGTTAGAAATAGTAATGTGCCCTCTCTGTTGTTTTTTTCTTTTTTTTGTGTGTGTGT
>VXBB01023180.1:0-51782 GCA_013399915.1 Illadopsis cleaveri
GCCCGCGTTAGATCCGCGTTACACCGGGAAACTCGTGTTACACCGGGAAATTCGCGTTAAACAGGGAAATTCGCGTTACACAGGGAAACGGGCCTTACCCTGGGAAACTCACGTTCCACAGGGAAACTCGCGTTCCACAGAGAAACTTGCGTTCCACAGGGAAATTCGTGTTACACCGGGAAACTTGCGGTGCCACTTGACTGCGAATAGAAAAGGAAAGTATCTGTGGAGAGGAGGAGGGGACTTGATTCAGGCATTTCTCTGTCTGTCAGCTCTAAAAGCTCTACTCTGCAATAGGAAAAATTCTTCAAGGTTACCCCCACCTGGGGGTGGGTAAAGCTCCTCTCAACAAGCTGAGGGGAAGCAGGATGAGGGGGAACTGCTCGGACAGGGAATGGCACAAGGGACCCAAGCACCACTGGGTGCCAGCCCAATGGAACTTGCCCAACAAGGAATGGCACGAGGGAACTGGGCATGTGCCATCCCTTTACTATACTCAAAAGTAAATATTTGCTAACACACCTCATTTTCTATTTGCTGTGCTCAGCTTGGTGACAACACAGAAATCTCTTTTTTGTTGTTGCTGTTTTCAGTAATGTATGGTTTGAGCTCCAATCTGAGCTTTGATTTGTTTGGTAACAGATTCAAGACTTACTTCCCAAATATTTCCAGTGGGATAACGAGGCTTGTTTGGCACATGCTCATATCAGGATTCCTTGAGTAGTTGTTTACTCATGGGCCCATTTACCTCGTCTTCACTGGCGACATCTGCTGATTATTGTCCCATACTCTGAAATACTTCTGTTATCTGCAAGACAAAACAGAAGAGCTCAAAGCAGTGGACAGCACTCTGAGAAATGGACAGTTCACACGTTTCAGTAGGGTAAACAACTTGTGTTAGATAACTAAACCCAAAATAATTTAGGATTATTCCAGACAAGAGACAAGCTAAAAGCAAGCAACGAATTCTTCCACTGCTTCCCCATCATGCCCAGATGATATTTTGAAGCTTTCCAAATCCCAGCAATTTCCCAAGCTTTGCCAAAGGCTGGGAATTGTTTGTGGAAAAACTTTTACACTTTTACCGTTGCAATTTAGTAAAAGACTCATGTGAGTGGAAGCACTCACCCACTCAGTTCTTAAAGCAATTTAGTGAGTTTACCTGCTGTTAAATGGGTTCCTGACTCCAGATGTAAGTGCCTGGAATCTGTTGCAGAGACAGCATCTTCCTAATGCCAATCCATACAATGGATCTGTGGCTCGTCACAAATAAGAAACTTCACAGGCATCCATTGCAATAAGAGTGTGCAAGATCCAGTGCAAAGTTCAATTCAGAGTTTTCTTTATTAAAATACCTTTTCACATTTCTTATACTAACGCATTTGCATGGACACTCATGGGATGCTGAAAGAACATTTGTCAACAGAAGAGAGCGATGAAGTCAGTCAGTTGTGACAGGCTCGTGATACAAACAACATTTGCACAGGGAACAATAAATTAGAGATATTAATCGGTAACTGGAGCTTGAAATTTTAAACATTTGGAATGGAGGATATAAACCCTTTTTGTGTTTCTTACTGGTTTTGCACCTTTGATGCAATGCTTTAAGTAGTAATTATATATGTACACACAAACCCATGGCCTCTTTTTCACTATTTTCTAATTAAATTAGAACCTTTTTACCTGTGGCCCAGATGTTGTAGGAATTTTGGAGTAAGAAAAAGAGAGCAACTGCAATGTCAAAGGCCAGCTAGTTAAGGGGTTGGGGACAGTTTTTTTTTCCTTTCTTTTTGTGTTCTTTTTTTAAACTAATGCAGCCAAGATAAACATGGGCTGCAGGATTAGATCTGTGTCCAAACTAGATCTGTGTTAGAGGTTTATCATACTGTAGAGAAAAAGAATAGGTATGGAATTCCATACTGGAGAAGTACAACTTCAGATCACTCCTAAAATCAAAGGAATAAGGATTGAACCTAGCAGGATTTTCAGGTACAAACTCACTGACCTGGGTGTATTATATTCACTCAATGAAGACTTATCATAGAATTGTCCAAAATAACTGTGATGGACAATCATTTCTTGAAGAACCATCACATCAAATTAACCAACAAGCATCAGAACTTTTAAAGGGGAAAAGCAATTTAGCAAAGAATAAAGAGACTGTCTGTGCCTCTGATAGAAGCACTTGGGAAAGTCTGAATCTCTGAACAGTAATTCAAGTTTTTAGGGAGCCCAGAGCTCACTCTTCCCTCAGGCCCTCCCTGCAGTGTCCCATTCCTGTGAGTTATAACTGAGCTGGCTCCAAGCCTGGTAGCAGTCCAGCTGCTGCAGCACAGGGAGCTCAGCACAAGCTGCAAGATCATGTCAAGGTACATCCATGGCTGGCCAGGCTGTGCTGAGCTCTGTTCTGCCACAGTGGTGGCACTGATAACCAACTTAGCGAGTTTAAAGCAAGCTTAGATACTTCTGTGTCCTACTGGTATCACAGTAGTTGCTGCATTGTAGAAATGTACTTCCTCAGCTGTAGCTCCCCCTTTGTTTCCTTAGAGCATGATGAATTGAAGGCAAAAAAAGGCAAAATTGCATTAGCAGGAGAAACTACAGATGAGAACCTGGGTCAGTGGTTTCTAGAGCCACTTTCCTATGAGAATTTTTATTTGTAATTTTTTTCCATTAAATGCTTTAGGCACATCTCTATTGTTCCTCCTAAGGAAATAAACCTTGAAAAGACGAGTTGGGCAAACTCATAAATAACTGCTGCAAAGCCTTTGAAACACTTGCAACATCTTCCATCTCGGCTTGTTTTCCTCTCCCAGCTGATCTTTGAGGTGACTGTTCTAGGTAGCATCAGGATGCCCATATATTCTCTGCTGGCAAAAAGAGCAAAAGAGAAAAAACCAAGGTGTGAGTATAACTGTGCCCTTACCCTCTGTCCTGTAACATATTCCTTAGAACCCTCCACAGTGAGCTAATAAATACTTACTGTTCTCTGGGGAGACATTGGTATTATCTCCATCAGAGAGAAAAAGAAATAAGACAGTGGGAGATTTAGAGTAACAATTACAAGCTAGACCCCAAAACTGTTAATCACCAACATCTCTAAGTGGGTGCTTACTGACAAAAGTTGGATTTTTAAGGGAACTGCTGGCACTTAACACACCTGGAAGTCAGACCCCTTATTTACTAGGAGATGTTCAGCTGCCACAGGTAGACCCCAGGTTCAGTCCCAGGAGAATGAAAACCTTTCCCTAAGTGCTGATATCTCACAGGGAGCAGTGCAGGATCCAGCTTCTGGACACTGTGTTCCTGCAAGAGCCATGCCAGGGTTGTCTCCAGCCCACAGCAGGGGCAGAGTCCTGGCACTGGCAAGAACAGAGGGCAGACAGAGCAATCCCCTACACCAGCCAGTGGGAATGGGCACAGACAGAGCCCAAACTTCATTGTTTTCATATTATATGACAGAAATAATTCTGCCCACTGGGGATTCACAACTGTCAAGTCTTTCCTTGCCAAAGTAAGTCTCCCTCCAGCAAATTTCTGCTCAGGGTACACGGTGGCCTCTAACCCAACAGCTCAGTTTGTCAGCACCGAGGCGCCTAATTCCTTTTGTGGACTTACCCCCAAAGGATTTGCCCCATGAGTCAGAGGAATTCCTGGCTTATAATTCAGTGTTTATTTCAGAGTATCACCTTGTTTTTCATATCCTGAGTGCCTGAAATCCCTCCCCAGTTTTAACTGGACACATCCTTCATCTTCCTTTCCTGTCTGAAACTATTGTGCCATGTTACTGTGCACAGTTAAACACAGGCCAGGTCCCCCTTGGGAGCTGGCAGTGTTAATTCCTTTAACACTGAGAAACTACTTCTGGGATCACCTGAGTAAGAGGAGAAAGTAGCTGAATAACAGCTAGAAATTCCTCCAAATAGATGTAAATTGTACAGGTTTCTGTCTCAGAGGGCACATGCTGAGGTTGGACAAATAGGCAGCTAAAAGTACACAATGTCCTCATGTACTGCCAGTCCTCCTGAACCCCTAGGACAGAAACAAACAAATACACAAACACATCTAGGAGGTAGCAGGAGAGGAGGAGATGTGAAGTCAGAACGTACTGCTGAGGTAAATTTGACACAATACCAATTAGTGTTTGGCGAAGTGGCTATCTCATTGTCAAGATATTTCCTTCAATATGTTTTCAGAAACTGGGGCCATTAAATAACTTAGAAAGATTGCCAGCTCTGATTTCAGGAAGGAAACCTCCTCCCAGTTCCTCTCTAAGTAATTCATTTCTTTTGCAAATACTTCCTATGGGTTGCCTTTAAGATACAAATTTCTGAAACACAGGAGATGGAGGGAAGCAACCCCTGACATAAAACTTCAGGTTCCTTTCTAAATGATCTAAAAATCCAAGACATTCAGGTTCAACACACTCTGGACTGCAAATCAGTCACAACCTGTACTGCAGCTGAGTCTTTATATAGATCAAGTAATTCAAACTTTGATTATTTTTCTAATCCAACACCTTTCTTGACATAATACAAACATTTTCAATGCACCTGTTTCAGTGTTTACTCTTTACTAAAAGCCTGAACTCAATGTTGTGATGGTCTCCGAGTGAAGAAGAAGCAAAGTTCCTAAATTTCCCTGCCAGATTTTATTTATTCTGACAGAAACTATGTAGGGGCAAATGCACAAAAGCAAGACTAGCAACCATTAAAATGATTTGCTACATCTTCCTTCTCCACAGTGCAATTTTCTGTTCTGCCTGTGACATCTGGAAGAGCAATGCAGAACTGAATGTTAACAGACTTTATCTGAGCAGTGGAACACACGTCATTGGAATTTAGGGAGTTCAAAGGACATTGAGATCCGATGAGTCTCCACCACCATTACTGAAATAAAAAGGCTGCATGTCTTCCCTGAAAACAGAGCTCTTAGCAAAACACTCCTCTCTGCTATGGTTCTTTGTCTCACACTTCTGGGACATCTATTGCTTCCTAAACAGAGTCAAATTCTACAAGTTTTCTGCCAGGCCACTCCAGCTCAGTGATCCACCTGGCATTCCCTGGGATTCCAGCTGACAGCCGGGCTCCTGAAGGCCCCTTCCACTCACAAATAAGGGGGCAGCAGATCAAATGAAACTTCACCTCTCAGCCAAACACTTAATTCGGCTATCAAGAAGCAGAACAGCTGGGGAGGAAGTTTAAGCCACTTGATCACTTTATAAGGAGCATTTTCCTTTTCATGAGTAGGATCAACAGCTCCTCATTTGGACCAAAGCTCTGAGATACATCACAGTTAAGCATGTATGAAAATGAGCTACTGAAAAAAAAACCCATCTGCAAGAAAATTATGATAAAAAGCACTTTAGTAGCTCCCTGCCTCTTCAGTGTTCATCTGTGTGGCCTGTACAGTGTTGAGAGGCAAATAGAGGGAATGGAAAATCTATGAAGAAATTCATATGTCCAGTCCAAGGTTAGGTCACTTATTTGGAGAGGGAGGTGTTGCTTTTGTCACAGGCTGTATTGGGAACAGAACCAGGAATTTAAGAAGCAGAAGACAAGGCTCTGTTCTTTTGCTACATCGTTTAAAGCGGTAATAATTTTTAAAAAAGAATAGTTACTATGTTAATACATGAACAGTCTACTAAGGAGGGGACAATGTCTCAGATATTAAGTGAATAAAGCAACTTCTAGGAAAATCAAGCAAGATGTGCAAGTGTTATAAAACTGACTTTGCTCTGGGGTGTTTCTGAAAATGAGATTAGTTGCACAGAATACTACTTTTATTACCTATCTGCTGCTAGAGTGTAATAAAAGAAACAAAGAAAACACTGCCCTCAGCTGACACTTTTCCTCCTTGAATCTGACATTACTTCATAGACTGTCTGGTTTAGCAAGCTTTAATAGCCCAATTAATTATGAAAGTGATTCGCACAGGGTGGTCAATGTGCCAGTGACTGACTTATTATACTTCCATGGAGAGAGATTTTACTCACTTTTTGGCTACAGGAAAACAAAAAAACACCTTCATATCCATTAGAAATTATGTAGGCTGTGGAAAAAAGAAGACAAATCCTCCTCCCTGAGCTTGTACCTCACATCTGTCACAGCCACCCTTGACCATTTTTTCTTTTTTGTTGGACAGGGACAAACTTTCTTCTGCATGACTCTCCAAGGAATGCCTCATATAACCCTGGGGAGGGTTCAACTCAACATATTTTTAGAAAACTGAGAGCAAAGAATAAAAACAAACCTTTAAACTAAGAGAGACAATGACACTATAAACCCTCCTGGCCTGTGTTAATATGAGTCTGTTTATTGTAACACAATCTGTGACCTTCAGTGCACTGCCAGTGTCTGTAAATAATACAATGGGCTGCCTGTGTATCCCATGGGGATGGGAGTGCTGATGGAGCCTTTCAAAACTCAAATGGATGCCATAAGCTGACGTAGACTGTGCTATTGTGATTCTTATTTATGAGTCTCTCCTTTTTTTCTTTTTAAGTACAAGCTCCAAAGTCACAAAGTGGGTGGCAGAAAAAACCTTTTGCTTAGTCTGAGTTGGATTTGATAGCATATCTAACATTCATAAAAGTACTCCTGAAATGTGAGTTCCCTGCCTCTCAGATCTCCTGAGGGCAGAGCAACAGCTCATTCAACATATTTCTTCTATTTAAAAAAATTCCATATTTTGTCACTGGCTTCTTAGCACTATGAAGATGTTCACCACCTACAGAACCTTCACAAAACTCCACATTTTTAGTTGAGATCCTCCATATATGGATGGTACTATTCCCACTTCTTGGTTAGAGCAGCATAGCTGTGACCCAGCTTTGTACTCTGCAATAAAAACTGTTTGCCTTCAAAATTTCTTACAAGGTCTCAGTTTACTGCCAGCCCTTGGAGTCACCCCACCTGCTCTACCAATGGATGAAAACAAACCCAGGAGAAAACAGCCACAGGCAGTGAATAGAAGAAACTTCTGCAAGCTGGGCTGATCACCATCCCTGCTTGGTTCAGCTGCTCACACCTTAGCAAGGAGCTCACCTCTCTGGGCATTCCAATCACAGGATTTGTGTGTGAACAGGCACATCCCAAGCACATTCAGTGGCACTGCACAGCCTGGGGACTGACAGAAGGCACTGGAACAGCAGCTCTGTCCCCAGTGATGCATTTCCCAGGTGAGCAGTTTTCCTGTGCAGATCTCCTGTGCCTCTGCAGACACCCCTCACCTTGTGCCATCCTGCCAGTGTTTGTGGCACAGACCCAAAGCTGTGCAGGTGCTCCACACAAACTCCTGGGAGATCACTGTCTGTGCACCAGCACCACCAGACTCCAGTCCCTTCCACAGACTCCTAAAACTGACCATTCTGTAAACAGAGGATTGAAAGCCTGATTCATAAATATATATACAAAGGGATTGCCCCATACCTGTCCTGCAAAGGTCCTGAGCAACAAATACACCACATCAACACTTGAGCACCATCTCTCTAGATGCACAATAGTCTCAACCCATGTCACTACATTTAACTGCTTGCATAAAATATATACTTACAGAATGCCTGTTTTCCATAGAATCTGCAAAATAAAATACAATGTATAAATTATGAAATGGCACATTGCAGAGTGACCAGTTTTGTGTTCCAGAAAATACAGGTGTATGTACTTCAACCTTTTTGTTCACTTTGCAATGATGTAAAATTCCTACCTACATCTCAGGTTAAAGCTCTGGACTTTGAGTATCCAAGTTCTAGTTTAATCCAAGTACAAGGCTGAGACCAGACAAAGCCCACATTGTGCAGGACCTGTTTGGCAGCTTTCCAGATCATGTGCTAGAGCAGAAGTCTCCACTGAGGGCACAATCTGTTACTGGACAAGAGAGTCTTCCTTTTAGAGGCAAGTTCTCATCAACATTTTACTTCCTAATCCAATTTCTTGCCAGGAAAATAATGTATTGCAGAAATCCAGTAGAAGATACAATTTTCAGGGCAAAAATAACATCTTGGAAGGACACCTGACATTTTATTAAGAAAAAGTTGCTAGTTCCCAATGAAAAACCTGAGGGCCAGCAAGCTCTTTCCTTTTAGGGTCAGTGAACTTTAAGATTGGATCATAGGCTTTTTACAAAAAAAGTGGATTTAGCTACTCAGAAATTTTACAGAATACATTCAAATACCAACACATAAATATTTCTTTCCCTTCTCAAAGTAACTCCAGTTGTAGGAGAGGACTTCGAGTCTTGTCAAAAGTGCTCATCTGTATGTTCTGTTGAGGTATTTCACATGCAACAAAAGTAAGTGCTGAATCTTGAAGGGTATTTTCTTGGAAAGTGTATCAGATTCACTGGAGAGAAGGTGTGTGAAGGAAATTCAACTAATGTTCAAAACAAAGGGGTTGGACTGGGCCTCTGGGTTAATCTTCCCAGTATTTTTTATATAAATGTGAGTTAGTTTCTGAATCTATGTTTTTTTTCTAATTATATATTTTTTTAAATAGCAAATTTAAAAATCAGTCTTATGTAAATTTTGAAAAGTTCTCTGAAATCACAATGAAGGACATTATGCAGAGTACTACCACCATTATTAGACCTTAATAAAAGTCTTTTAGAAACTCCCTTGTCAGCCAGCAGAAGTAACAAGGAAACTGAACACAGGTGAAGGTCTCTGGCATGGTACATTCAGAGTTTTCTACCCAGAACTTTTAGCCTAAGCAAAGGATTAAAAACTGAGGTGACTACAGCACCTCACAGCAGTGCATGAACTCAATTTCAGTATAAAATTGATCTCAATGTTTGGCAAGGTTGACCCACATATGTTTAGACATTAGGAAACAAAATAAGAATTACATGGAACACACACAAAAGCCTTTTTGTGTCCTGAAAGCCAACAGAATTGAACAAAACCACTGCTGACCC
Source organism: Illadopsis cleaveri (assembly GCA_013399915.1). NCBI lineage: Eukaryota > Metazoa > Chordata > Aves > Passeriformes > Timaliidae > Illadopsis > Illadopsis cleaveri. The sequence goes on from VXBB01023180.1 coordinate 8,914, forward strand.
AGTGCTACATCAAAGCTTGGCTTTAAGTGGACAAAACCATACATAAGGTTTATGAAGTGAGGCATTAACAAGCTGTCGTTTAGTCTCTGTCACAATGTATTGTTCTCACAGGAAGGAGGAAATGAGAAATTTTGTGTAAATTCCAGACTTCAAACAACGGGATGTTGGCTACCCAGAGCTTGGAGGTCACAGTGACAGTGATCCCTCCTCCTTGTTACCTGTCACCCACATCCAGAGCACTGGGGCTTTCTAGCTGAGTGGCACAGCTCTGCCAGGAAATGTCACACTCTGTGTCTGGGGAAGTGCTGCTGGAAGCCTGGGTGATTTCTACCAGGTACCTCTCAGGACAGCCAGTAGGTAGCCACTAATAAAGGCACAATGACACAGTGCTTTGGCTGATTCTTTGCTATGTCAGTCTTTTCACAATCTTTTTATTTCATTTTTGTTAAAAAAAAAAAAAGGAAAAAAGAGGTGGCTTTACTTTTTTACTAGTTTTACTGTAGTACTGAGAGATTTTTCATAACACCTGGCTTTCCCTTACTGCCAAAAAATTGGGAATTGAGAAATGCTGGGTTCTAGACACACAAAAAAATTGGTCAAGCTTCTGTAGGAGCTCCACGTTTTGTGAAAGGAATCAGAACTGAAGGTCTGATACTGGTGATTTCTAAAATATTCCCAAGTCCAAAAAAGGTAGATGGTTTTATGGACTTCTGATGGATCTAAACTCTTGCTATTGCTTCTAGTTGATGGGATTTTAAATTCAAAGAACACATTTTTACAAAGGAGTACATACAGCAGGAATTTAAGACACTGTCACCCCCACTTGCTCTATCATTTCTTGTTACTGGAAGTTATGGAGAGGAGAATATGTGCCTAAGCAGCTGCAATTGTCAATCCACCCCCAAGCCACTTCCAGCCCTGGTGAAAGCCAAGATGTCAGACTATGAACCAAAGGTGCTGAGCTGCAGACACACATAACGTTCTGCCAAGGCTTTACTGGAGCAGTAGCTTCCATCAGGGGATCTTGGCAGGCAGCTTGGGAACAGCTCTGACACGGGACATGCACGTAATCCAGCTCTGCACTGGAGGTTCAAGCAAGGTCAGAAGCTCCCTGCATATTTGTGCCTTACTGAAATCATCTGGCTTTGCCTGATTTTTGGCTGAAGCTATTGTAAGCATTTGGCTCCAGAATCAATGTCTCACAGATCCAGGCCTCAGTCTAGAAACCTAAAGATCCAAAGAGTTTTTATTTTGGAGAGAGGACAAGTTTTTTGCATGGGTTTGGACTGCCTGCAACTATCATGTGCTCAAAATACCTGAGTTCTGAACAACACAATGAATCCCCAGACCCTGTGAGTTCTTTCTGTGCTGGAAAAGCATTCAGTGGGAAATTCTGGCTAAGATGTAGGTGTTAAGCCTGAGGCTCAGTAGCAGGAAAGTATTTGAGCAGATTTCCTGATTGCTAGAGCTGATTTCAAATAGATTTGTTCCAAACCTCTGAATGCAGTGGGGATTTCTCATGCCTCTTTCCACTGGGATATATTTATTTTTCCATAGTACATTGTTGGTTGCTGTAGGACTCTTAGAATTTCCTGTCTCACTGCTACAATTGCTTCCAAGTGACCAATTCATTTTTCCAGACTTAGCAGCATAAAGGCTGGCTCTGCATTTTGTTTGCTGGATTTCCACTTTCCTAATAAGAAATTGGGAATTGTTATCTTGCAATAAGCCACAATTAGCTTGGTCCAGTGCATATAGGATCAGTGTAAAGCCTAGCACTGGCTTCTGGGAGCTTTGGGTTTGACACACAGCAAAGACAGAGTTCACTGAAGGAGCAAGAATGTACCAATAACATCATCTTCCACAGGAAGTGTCCTGGAAAAACGTGAGGAAATCTGTGAGCTGGAGTTGGCTCTAACTCTTCTCAGCAACACGAACAGGACTGTGCTACCCCAAAACTGGGGTCGACATTAAGGGAAAGGCTGAAGCTGAGATAAAGGACTAGTGTGGAGATGCTTGGGCTTCCTGTCCCTACTGCCTCTTGGGGAGATGAAAGGTGTGATGGAAATAAATCATGCCTGAAAGAGCCTCCACCCAGGCAGCTGAACTCATGTGTGACACATCCTGACCCTCCCTCAGGAAGAGCTGCCAGCCTGGGCTGCTGGACACCAGCACAGGCAAGGGAGGCAGCAGGGCCACAGCCATGTTATCGTTCCTGGCAGTCTCTTGATTTAGACAATTGCCTGTTTGGCTTAAGTTATGGACTATTATCACTTCTTTCTGAACAAAAAGCAGTAACTTTGGGACTGGGCTGGAGATTCCTGACTCAAAATATGGTTTGGCCTTTTCACAGAGCAACCAGAGAAAGAAGGATTTTAAGGAAATTAGTTCATCCTGGTGAGCCTGAAGGACTTTTTACACAAAGGTGTTACTGACCTGAATGGCACTAACTGTGACCATTCCCCAAACTGCCATTTGGATGTAAGGGCTGATTTAAAGTTGGGGCTTGAAGTTTTTTTGGTATTTTAGGTAAAATGCTAAAGTAAAAGCCCATTGCTCTGAAAAAGGCTTTAAAACAATATCTGGGTGAACATCCTGAGCACTAAATATGTTTCTGAACTAAACTAATCTTTCAATAACAATGCAAGGACAACTTCTTATCTCGCAGTTGCGTGCAGAGACAAAATGAGCAGCATCCTCCTTAAACTCTCGTTCCAGCAGAGGAAATCTAGCATCCAACCAACCAGAGACTGACATTATTTGACTTTCAATCAAAACATACCTGACTAGAATGGAATTTCACAAATTACCTGCTTTTCCCACTGCAAATGAGTTAACTGTAGTTAACCACATGCAGGTCTTCTGGGATTTGAAATGTGCATTTGACAGTTTGTTTCTGTCCATCTCTAATGTAAAACCACCTCCTGAGTCCTGGCACTCAGAATGAGGAAAACAGCACAGCAGGGAGGATGGGGGAGTCTTATCCACAGTGTGGTGGAGGCACTCAAATGGTAGAAGCAGGAGATAACATAGCCAGCACCAGGAAAATAAAAAGAAAAGGAATAATGACAAATGCTCAGCACTCTGCCAACAGCCTGGGGCTTGGGAAAGCTCAGAGCATTATCAGCACTATGGATTCATGGTGCAGATTTTGGAAAAGAAAAAGCAACAGCTACAGAACTCAAAATACTGAAGTTGGTTACTGCTATGGCATCTGCCTTACTGGGGACAGCAGTGAGAGTTGTCAGAAAAATGAAGAGGAAAAATGCTTTAGCTCAGTCACAAAGAATTGCGTCAGACATAACAACTACTGACTGTTCCTCAGCTTCCTCTCTAGTGCACACAATTTCTGGAATGCACAGACATCCCCTTCATAAGACAAAATTGCTTATGAAGCACTCAATTCTAATTAAACCACAATAGTTACCTACAAACAAACAAATAATAAAATGTTACATAGGTCTTAGGGTTTAAATCTGTCAAACTGTGCAGCTGACACCAATTCCTAAACTCATGTGATCTCCCCAAGGACATTTTGGCTGAATCATTGCCTTCCTGAAGTAGGTTGTACTCTTGGGCTTTTGGTCAAAAATATCAAAGAATAGAATGGTAAATCAACTTCTGCACCCACTAGTCATGTTCAACATCTTTCACAATTGGCATCATTTAATACACTTATAATAATATATAGTATTAATAAATCAAAGTAGACAGATTATTTCATAGGGAACCTCCACAGCATTTACACTTTGCCACCTCACAATCACACAACCTATCAAAAATCCAAGGTGGTGTTACATTAACTGTAAGGCAGCACTGCATTGCTGGGTGATGCACTGCTTATCTAATTGAAACACTTTTCCTGTGTATCACTCAGGAAAAAGAGACGTGATTGAAACAATAAACTGGTACTGTGTTTCCAAGAATAACTGAAACTGTAGAACGTTATGCATAAAAGAGCAGGTGGACTGCAAGATTAAGGGGTGTTTGCAGATCCTCTGGCTAATTCAGCTCAGTCTTTCAATCATATCCCATTTTACTGCAGTTCCCACCTCATGGCATTACAGCCTTTTAAGTGCTCTTTGTACCACCCTGGAGTTTACATCCCTCTGGTACATAACACATTCTGTTGTGCCAAAACCAGGGCTGGTGAGTGGTGTGATAATCACCCTCACACCTGGGCAGAGTAGGTGAGGGTTATACAGCAGCTTCTGCAGTTTTTTATAGGTCCAGTTCACACTCATTGGAGAACATTTCAGAACATTTGTAGCCTTGGGGCTCAGCCCTAAAATAAACTCTGTTTTCTCTTGGTGGTCCTGCATGAAGTGCCTGGCCACACTCTTAAGTGTGAAAGATATTCTGATTTTCACTGCAAGGCTGTGAAAAATGAGTGCAACACACAGGCACAGCACCAAGGATTCTGAAATTCCTTTGCCACTGTTGTCACTCTCTAAACATTTTGCCTTAAATGGATGACCTAATCTCTCTGTTTATTCAGCTGGAAAATCTGTCATTTTTATCTGTAAAATGGAGATAAAAATTGCCATGTAACTAGGGAAAATTAAGTAATATTTTCTAAAGTACGTGGAGACCCTCACATAAAAGATTCCCCAGACACAGAATATTGTATCAGAGGTGGGAAATGCCTTATAGAAAAAATAGAAAATTAAAGTACAACAACCAAAAATTAAAAATAGCACACAACAAAGCCTGAATGGGGACAAAATGTGAACAGTTTGCACCCCTAATATTTACAAATCTAGACTTCCTAACACAAAGAGAGGAGAGGAAATCCTTTCCGATTTAGACTTTGACAAACTATGATGAAATAACCTTCTTTTAACCCACTGTCTCTGAGCTCATTAGTGGCAGAACATTTACAGACAGTAATTGTCAGCACGCTGCTACTGCCCACACACCTCTGTGTTTGAGGAGCTGCTGAAATGATCATATTGCTTTAAAGGCTTTTAGAGTCTGGTGTTGGAGGCTTTATAGATATTTGCTGGAGTTACACCCAAAGCAAATGGAATATTTCATAGCATGTGACAAACATGCTCAATTAAGAGATAAATGTTTCTCTTGAGCAGTTTGAGATAACAGGATGTAGAATCCTGATCCCTAACAGAGATCTAGATTCAGATCCAGATGTTATGACCCAAATATCCAGCAGATCCAGCACAAATGGGGTGATGAAGTAGATGTTACAAATATTAATATAAACTGATTTATGAGGAGTCATGAAGATGTCATGCAATTTACCAGCTTCTGTGATTTTGTAGCTGCACTTTGGTATGTTCCTATCCTGTGACTTGCAGCTCTTCTTTATTATGGCACTTATATTCTAAATATTCAGTCTAAATATTATCTTATAAAATACTCAGTCACAAATTTATCTGTAACCTCTACACACATGCTTCCTTAAAGTGTTTAATTTTTCACTAGCTTACTTACCATTATTAGTTTTTCTGATTTCACTATAAACTGTTTCAGTCCCCTTCTGTTCAGGAGCTGGAAAATGTATTAGCATAGAATCAATTTCTTTTCTTTTTGTTTGTTTGTTTTGGTTTTTCTGCTTGCCTTATGAAAAGCTCCTTAAACAAACAGAACACACTTTTTTACTTTCAGAAGAAGCAGCTACATAAGCAGCAATGAGCCTGTGGAGTCTGTGTGGAAAAGCAAGCACAACCCCTTCCCCAAATGCAGCCTGTAAGGTCTGAGAGAAGGATGTCTCCTATATATAAATGATGATGAAAATCTGCCTCCCTTTCTAAATTCGACTTCAACATTCAAATAATCTTCTTCTGAACTTGAACCAATACTGCTTTAATTTCACAGAGACATCTACCACTAGACAACAGTTTTTCTGGATCACTTTGAAGAGCTTCTTCAATTTGTTCTAAGGATTTAGGGACCCTAGCCCTGAGGAGATCTATCACTTGGAAGACTAACTACAAACCCTTTTGGTAACTAGCCTGATTAAATCTTAAGGGCAGAAAAAAATAATTTAAATTGCTGTGATTTGTGAAATATCTCAGAAGAATATTTGCAGATTTCACACTGCACAGCTTCCATTTAGTACTCTCTGGGAAAGGTCTCCTCTTGGACAGAGCCTTGTCTAAAAACCTGAAAATAACAAGAATCATTTTTTCTGTGGTCAGCATATACTTCTGGCTAGTAGGAGATTAGAACAATCTCCTGGGTTTATTGTATGGCTGTAGTTTAAAAATCCCTAGGCAATCCAAGTGCTCCAAAACTGTGCAATTAAAAGCACTTTCCTCACTTGCTGTAAAGGTCTGTGATGCAGGGCACAGGAGTTTGCTGCTCATGGATCTCAAAGCACTTCAGAAACTCTTGTTCATTTCAGTTATGAGAACATCAGAATTCTACCAGTATCACCTCCAATTTCTGTGGCCCTTCAACAAATGAAGAAGTTAAATTTTTCTAGTTAAATTTAAATTAAAAAAAAAAAAGTTAATAGTTGTTTTCTCTTTGCAAAAACAATGACAACAACTAAAAAAAAAANAAAAAAAAAAAAAAATTAAAAGGTTTTTTTTTTTTTGAAAAAAAAAGAAAACAAAAAAAAAAAAAAAAAAAAAAAAGGAAAAAAATTCATATTTCTGGATACAGAATCCTGTGCTTTAGCTATTAAAAACCCCCAACATTTAAAGAATTCAGACATGATTTACAGACTCAGAGTCAGGACTGTTAGTGTTCTGCATGCCCTGAAGAACCAGTGCCTCTGGCACCACATTCTGATTTCCCAAAGCTAATTTCATTAATTTTTTAAAAATTCTGTTCAGCATCCTTTAAATGCTGTGAGCTACACATCAGAATGGAGTAGCAAAATAGCTGTTAATTTAAACAATAGCAGCTACACTTCCCCAAGTGTCTAATCACGGCTTTCAAATTTGCAGCTTTGGCATGAACTTTGCTTGCAAAATAATTTGAAGATCTCAAGGCATATTTCTAATGCTTATGGACTACTGCTTAAATGATCAACTCAGTTTTCAGTGAAGTAAGAATTAATCTACTTGGAATTTTAATAAAAGGTAGCTCATTTTGTTTAGGACTCTTTTTTAGCAGGTTACAGTCCTAAATCTACTCCTATTGACTCTGTGCAAAGACTTGGTTTGAGGCATTTCCTTAGTTTGCTTTTTTATTTTTTTATCATATCCATTTCATTATATTGTGATATAATGCCACTGCCCATGTTATTTCCTTTGTCAATCTTCCAAAAGTCGTTTTAGCACTGAAGAAATTTGCCAGGAGAAATTACATGGATGATTTTGTTCCCACTAATTTTAAAATGTTGCCACCCTGCTGATAACTAACCAGATATAAAAGTAAAATAAGGAGAACAGTCTTACTCAGCCATGCTTAGCAGTTTCTGCCTTCTCACTTGAGGGATATTTCCTGATTTGAGTTTAGCCCCTGCTTTTGGTTTTGCCCAGATTCACAATGAAAGGTCTAAATCACCTTGCCATCTTTTTCTCTCAACTAAGCTTTAGAATAGACAAGCACTATATTTTTGTCAAGCATACAAACTTGGTAAGTATTGAATTTAATAATTCCACAAAAAAGTATTCCAGAAATGACCAGATAGCTCAGACATGACTTGAAAAACAGGGTTAAACAGTCTTTTCAAAGGTAAGTAATTCTTTACTGATAAAGACAAGGTGTACATCCTTCTACGATAATTTCAACTTGTTTTGAAGTGACATTCAATCAATCCCAATTCCCAGAAGTGACATAAAAGCAACTGTAACAGCTTAGATGCTGCAGCATTTATTGCAATAGCCTTTCACAGTATACAAAATATGATTCTCCTGCTCCTGAGAACATTAGTATTGACATTGACAACAGTGGCAGGAGGAACAAATGATTGGAGAGATAAATTAAATTGAGGTTAGGCCAGAGACATCAAAGAAATCTGCAGTTCCTCAAAAGGCAGAAGGAATCAGACTCTATGTGTAAGTGCTGGATGAGCAATGTGTGCCCAGAGAAAAGGTAAACATGATTTGCTTTGTCTTCATTCAGAAAATAGGAGGAATCAAAAGAGGCGTAAAAGGGATTTGGAGCAAGGTGATAATCTGAGAGTTCTGTTCCCTAGGAAGGGCTGGTCATGTCCACAGACAGACATGAAAGAACATTATGACTGGAGACAAAGCCTTACAATAACACCAATGTAGCAGAAGTATCAGTAGCACTCCTGTGGCCAAATTCTCTCCGTGGGTGTACATGATTATTACAGGGGAATATTAAGAAACTTGGCTTTGCTTCTCTTTTCCCAAGTAAATCTCATCCTGTTTTCATTGTGATAGGCAGTGCAGAGCTCAAGAAGTAACTTGATTTCATATAACTCCTTCTATATGAGCAGCATCCTCAGGATGCTCTCAGAGAGGAACACATGAAATACTTCCAGTGCAGTTTCCATTTCCATAACCAAAGCACTCCACTGTGTCCTGAGGCAACAAAGGGAATCAACCAGGGAACTGTTCATGTCTTTGTATACTCAAGCACAGTTCAGTCTTACAGAATCTATCAGTGTCCTGTGTGCCATGCATAGGTCTGTAGCATGAGGCAGCACTCAATTAAAATAATCTGTTCTCATTTACACACCATAGTATCTATGCTCTGTAAGGAGAACCCCATCAAACCTCAGAATAATGTTTACTATCTTATTACTTAGTCTGAGATACAGGAATAGTGTTATATATCAAGAATGGATGAAAATGCTGTTTTTATAGATGTTGATCTTGAATTTAATAGGGCTTTTAATTTAAATAATGCACTATCATATCTTACTATTCCACACCATTGTAGAATGGTGTGCACACTACCACTGTAGAATTGTAGAGCACACTCAGAAACAGTTGGAACAATTATCAGCCCTGTTCTGAAGAAGAGTACAACTCTGGTCGTTTCATGCAGAATTTAGCAGAGGTGGGTAAATAGCCTGCTCAAAACTCAGAGAAGACTCTGTGATGAATGATACCAGGAAGTGAGAACAGAAAGGACAGGAGGACTGCCTGTTCTGGGAGGGCTTGGCTGCCAAGCTTGAAGAGTGAGCACTCTTGCCCAAACAAATGTGCTACCAGCTAAACAATCATGTCTTTGGTCTCTGAAATAAGTGACTAGTGCTTCCTACCAGGAAGAAGGAAATTTATCCATTTCTTCCTCAGTCTGCTTCTCATTGAGCTGAAGCAAAGAAGCAAGAGCAGAGATAAACTTCTCTTGCAGGGTTTATTCACTCTCAGCTACTTGGAGCTTTTTGCAAATTTCTGAAAGTTTTAATAGCTTTCAACACAAAGCCATTATGGCATTGGAGTTCTCCAGATGACACAGAATGATTCAAGTGGGCATTTGGGTGGTGAATAAATTTCCATGGACATTTCTCCTCAACGTTGCAGACATTTACCTCAGCCCCACGCTCTGAGGTCTGGTTACTGCAGGGAGGAGGACAAAGTTATCTGGGCATCAATATCCTCATTTCTCTGTTTAAGGTGCCACAAAATCCAGGATGGTCTCCAGGCCTCTCCAGACTAAGAGACTAAATCAACACTGGTCTCCCTTCTCTATTACAAGTGAATTACAGCTTTGACTCTTCAACCAGTTCCTTTACAAAGGAGGAAATTCCACTGGTTTCTGTTCTCTTCATTATCTACCCTGTGGCAACTTCAAGTGGCTCTTAGTGAATTTGGTCTCTTTAACATGGATATTTCACAGCAGGCTGTCTTCTGCTCAGAGCCACAGCTCCAGCTGGGAGCATTGCTCCACACAGACCTCCTGTAAATAGGAATGATCCCAGGGGAAGAACTGCAAGAACAGCAGCCCAGGAGCCTCAGCATCAGCCAGGTTTAGGAGCACTACTGGCAGGAGACTATCAGCACACAAAGCACAACCCTGGCACTCCCAGGCCAGCATCTGGGAGCAGCAACAACCCCAGAGCTGCTCCCAAACATAAACCATAGAGGCTGGACAGTTTATTACCTCTGTGAGGATCAAGCGTGGAGACTTCAACTTCAGTGTAATCCACCTCAGCACTCTCAAGGTCAGGTCCTGCCCCAAAAATATCAAGAACATGTTTCTTTGTAGGACTGCATGCTTTGTTTGAGCTGTGGGCCTGATCCTGCTGTCACTGAAATTAATGGACAAGTCCCAGCTGACTTTGATAGGGGCAGGACCAGGCCCTACTGATGGCAGATGGGGGTCACTCTGCTAAGTCGTAAGGCCAGCCCATTCCTGAGGGTGGTCCCACTCTGAAGGGCAGAAGACCAGCTAAAGGCAGATTTCTAAAACTGTGGGCCATGCAAATTGTGCCTAAAACTGTTGCTTGCAATGTAACACCTTTAAAAGTGGCACAACACAAAATGGAGTAGGGAATTACCACAGCTTCTCCCATATCCCTGCTCCAGCTGCTCCTTCCTTTCCCTCCCTGCCATTACTTTCTCATTTTCTGTGGCTGCTATGGCAGGACACTCCCCATTCTCCACTTTCTTCACATTTCAAGCAATCTTTGTCTTTCATGGCCTCTCTCATCACCTCTCATTCTCCAAATTTCTGCTTTGCCAATTAGCCAATTTCAGCACTTTTCTCCTAAGCTGCCTCCAAGCCCTTCATAAAACATTTGGAATGGAACCCATCTTCCTCCCCAAAATGCTTCTCTGCCACAATACCCACAGAAAGCCTGGCAATGATCAGACATCTGACTTACTAAGACCACTGGCTGACAGGTACTGGCTACCTGGGTACAACAGGCACAAGAAACAGCTGTTGCTTTCTACTCTATTTTTCGTAGGGTAGGGATGGTGTTCTACCACATTTCTGTAAGAGCTGGAAGGAACCACAACAATCATTCAGACTGAAATCCTGCAGAACTGATTTGGCAGATTATTTTATTCAGATTTCATAGCAGGTTAGTTTTAGATTTAGTTCTTAAATATTTCAAGATCCAGAGAAGTGAAGAAAGGACAAAGAAGTAAAAGAAGCAGCAATCTGTATGAAATCTTGTTTTTTAAACAAATCTGAATATTTGTTATATAGAACTTAATATTTTGAGTGTAAGCTGTGTTTTTATACCATCCATCGTTAGATGGCCTGGGACCCAGCACATCTAATTACAGTCCATAATGCAATTGATAAAAGGGTCCTACTGAAGTAATTTTGGACATAAGAAAAAAGGGATGGCCCTATCATTCCTACCTCACTACTGCCATTAGAAAACATCAAGACTTTCAATTATAAAATAATTTAAAAATCTATTGTTTAATTATGGAATTACCTTTACTCTCATCTGTTGATTTCATGTGGTTTTCATTATCTTCAATGTAACTTGATCCTAAAATAAGAAAGCCAAAGTTGAGCTGACAAAATAGCTATTGTAACCGATGAAATAAATGAGTTACACAGCTGCAATTCCTACTGTCATTATCTCTATTTCTATATAACACATTCTACCTTTAGATTCCCACCTAAGACATTCAGGTGGGAAGAATATGACTTCTTAAATAATCAGCTAACAAACCCCCAAGGGGCAACTTTGTCTGTGTCTGGTGCTCTAAACATGATGTCCACCTGTCATTGTCAGGTGCACTGAGATCCTGCAATGAAAGGTGCCCAGGCAAGTTAACATCTCTATAGTGGCCACATCACAGCACCATGAGCCACAGCTCAAATCTCCTCTGAAATAATTTCCTTGCAGCTGTGTCAAAAGCAGAAAGTAATTTTCTTTTACCATGATTTCTCCATCTGTGATATTGTCAATTGATTGCCTGGGAGAAGTATCTGAACAGACTTATAAACCAATCTGTGTAAGATGTGCTCATAAAAACTGTACAAAGACAAAATGACAGAATATACCTTGGACAATGTTACTGGTATCCCTCTGTATTCCCAGAACACTGGGTCCCATCCAAACAATAACGATGAGATCCAAAACTTTAAATTAATGTTTAATTAAACCAGCTTACTAACAGTCTTATAGCAAAATATCCTACCTGAATAGAAGTTTCCATCACTGGGCTGTCTTGGTAGTTTTTCACTTGTCAAGTTTGGAGCCAAGGTAGAACAGAAAAACAAACCAATAAAATTTGATGTAATTATCCAAAACCAGTCAATAAAACCAACAATGTGATTCTGTGCAAAGATCAGTCACTGTCTATTCTGACTACCACATATCCTTAACCACTGAAACTAATGAAAATTTTACCTTTGCTTTAGGAGACGCACAAGGAAACTTTAAGGTCAAAAATGTTTCCTATTGCATTATTCTTCTTTAAGACCTCTGTATTTTCAATTTTATTCCATACTTAAATGCATTCAAAAACAGACCTGACATTCTTGTATTTCACTTAGTTGGGTTTTTTTTCTATTTTTGGAGTATTTCCTCATCCTGTTGTTGTGTTAGCAGGTGGTACATGAAGCACAACCATCTATTGTCTGCAGGTGTGTGCTGTAACAAGCTATATTCATATGAAGCAAAGCTTACAGCCCTTTACACCCAGAAATATTGCAGCACTATGATAAAGCAGGTGTGGTGTTTTAACCCCAGATGGCAGCTAAATATCACACAGACAGTTGCTTACTCCCCTTCCCTGCCACGGAGGGATGGGGAGAAGGATTGGGAAAAGATAAACCCCACGGATTCAGATAAGAACAGTTTAATAATTCAAATAAAGTTAATAATAATAATAATAGCAATGAAAAGGAGAGAGAGAGAAAGAGAGAGACCCCAAGGAAAACAGGGGATGCCCTGAGCAGCGATCAGCACCTCCTGCAGTTCCGTGCTTGGCGCGGTTTTGCCGCCAGGGCTGTGCTGTGACAGTGACCAGCACCTGCTTTATTCAGCCTTCAGTAACCCCACAACAGAAGGGTCTTCCAAGAGGTGGGACCAGGCAGCTGCTTCATTTCCTCCATCTCCAAGGCTGCTATACTGAAAGCCCCCCAGGGTTCTTCTGGGTCCTTGAAGTACCCACTCCTGAGATGGTCTATGCCCATAGAACCTCTGGGCCAGTCCCAGTGGGGGCTTCTGCCATACATTCCCAGTCAGGCTGATTTCAGTCTCCAGCAGCTGGCTCTTGGAATGCCCCTCCAGAAACACAAGTGGATTCTGGCCCTTCACAGCCTGATTACATCAGGGTACACTGTGCACCCGTATCTGCTACAGCCTTATACTCCTGGGGGGCTGACGTTATGGGCCACGTGATCCACACAGTCCAGTAAACAAGGCTGTCCCTCTCTTCCACATGCTGGAGGCAGAGCCCCTCTAGTCTTGCTCATAGGTTTATCCAACTCGCTTCTTGTGAAAGTGGAGTAGAATTCCTTTCCATAGGATCAGGAGTAAGATCAGTCCCTTCCACTCTGTCTGAGAATTGCCCACTGCAGACCGCAGCAGCAACTTTCCTGGAAGAACCCCCTCTTGTGATTACTTTTCCTTGCAATTCATGTAGGACTGAGGTAGAATTTCCATCCCTTTCCTCATGTTATCTCTGCAGGCCTGCAGAAAAAACAGGGCCTCCCCTGGTGTGTACCCTCAATATCCTCCCTTGACCAAATGACATTGTCTGTTACCAGCTGAGATTCCAGACTGTGCCTGTGGGGAGTAGAATCTATATCCTCTTTGAGTTGCCCAACCAGTTTCTCCACAGCAGGGACAAGAGTGGAAGAGATTTTCCTGTGTACTGCTAGAGCTGGGGAGCCACTGCCTCCACCACTGGTGGCTCTTTGTGTCTCCAGACAACACTGCCAGTGAGCTGGTGCATGATGATGGTGCACTCTGGTGTACACATTTCTGGTACATGGTTTGGGCACATTAGACTTCATCTGGATCTGTGAGTGACCGTGTATTGTTTGGGTCATAATAAATTATCTGCCTCTAAGCATGGCTAATTCCCTTCTGTACTGGGTACCTCTGTCCATTATGGTCCACTTGCCTGGGTGAAACAGAACATCCTCCTTGAAGAAATACCTTTCCTTGACAGGAGCTACCTCCAGAGGCTGAGGACTTGGGTTACTCTTCCAATCATCTTGTCAATTCACCCATCCCTAGAAAATGATCACAGCTGCTTGGCTTCCCTACCCTCTAATTCCACATCACCAGCCCCACTATCCCACTAGCATCAGAGCAGCAAGGTGACAACGTGCTCAGCTGGATGATGGCTGAAATTCTTTTGCATATCCTGCAGCTCACTCAGGGATAGGGATCAAGTGCCTCTTGTTCTGTCTCTTCCTCCTGTTCTTGTTACGACCCTACTTTGTCCTTCTTTACTAAACAAGCCATCTTTCTTGTGCATTTATCTTCCTTTTTGAAGGGCAACTGCTACAGACAGGGGTTGGTCCTCTGGTTCAGCTGCATCACCCTCTCCTGGGGTGAGTAATCACATTGCTTGCTGCCAGGGTTTGAGTATCCACAGTGCTTGGCACTGGAGTTTGAGTGCCCACTGTGCCTGTCACGGAGGCTGAAGTAGCTGCAAATAATTTTTTGACCCTAAACAAGAGCTGAACCACATTCAGCCACTTGCTGTTCCTACCAATAGGACCATGCTGATTCCAACATCCCAAGTGTATTCAAAATTTTCCTAATTCTCAAATGCTCTGGTAATTAGGCTGGAGAAGAAAGGGAGGCTGTGGGAAGATGTCTTTCCTCCATAGGCTGGTTGTACGAGGAATCGGGTAAAAGATGTAATTGTGAATAATTCCCAACAGGTGTCTCCCCACGCACAGGTGATGGCAGAGCTGAGACCCGAGCAGGTGAGTTAAAACAATACCCCCAGCCCTGGCCCGAAGGCAACAAACACAACAGGGAGCAGTAGTGCAAGCACGGAGTTGGAGAGCACAGCTCTGAGAGCAAACAAATCAACACCGTGACCAGAGGCTATTAAACCACAAGGAATGCTTGGAACAAACTTGTTTCAACATGCACTGCTCAGATCTGTTAACTTCGAGTCCCACGTTGGGTGCCAAAAAGGGCTGTGTTGGTTTAACCCCAGCTGGTAACTAAGCACCCTCCCTCATCCACCCCACTCCCAGTGGGACAAGGAGAAGGACTGGAAAAAGGTAAAACCCAGGTAAGAACAGTTGAGATAAGAACAGTTTAATGANTTGACAGTTTGGGTCAACTGTCCTGGCCACAATCCTGCCCGGCTTCTTGTGCCCCTGCTCGCTGGCAGAGCATGGGAAACTGAAAAGTCCTTGACTTAGTGTAAGCACTACTTAACTAAAACAGCAGTGTTATCAACATTATTCTCACACTAAATGCAAAACACAGCACTGTACCAGCTACTAAGTAGAAAATTAACTCTATCCCAGCCGAAACCCAGACAGGAAGGCATCTTACCCAGACATCTCCATGGACGATCCTTTAGCTTGACAGAGAAAAACAAAAACATCTATTAATAGGTTGTACAACTAAAGAATTTAAAAGTAAAAATGAAAAACAAAAATATAGTGATTGTCTACTCCTGTCAAAATAATTTCTCCTGGCTATCACAAAATTAATTACCTCATGTCTTATATCCTGTTTATCTCCCAGGTCCCTTAAATCTCTCTTTCACAGAGAACCCTAGGCCCCAATCCTCAGATCTTAACCTAGCCAATTTAAGCAATCTGGGACATCCCAATGCTCCAAATTTTCCCAAATAATTTGCCATGTACAGCATATCATAGGATAAATCAGATTTACTTATTTTCTGAAATAACTAGATCTAAAACAATACCTTAATGATAAAAGACAAATCCCTAAATGAAATT
The DNA here is from genome assembly GCA_013399915.1 of Illadopsis cleaveri. Taxonomy (NCBI): domain Eukaryota; kingdom Metazoa; phylum Chordata; class Aves; order Passeriformes; family Timaliidae; genus Illadopsis; species Illadopsis cleaveri. Next base: position 24,661 of record VXBB01023180.1, read on the forward strand.
GTATTACAGAGTGGAAGAAAGAAACCTAATCCTGTAAACTAATAATCTGCTTCATGAGGACTAGAGAAGAAGCTCATTTACACCTGAGTTGGGACCCCAAATCAAATTGTTATAGTGCTATAAGGGATCAGAAACCTCCTCAGGCCCTGTGCGTGTCTACATTGCCTGGGGCTGAATTTCAGACCTAGGACTGTATGGGAACAATGAAAATCTGGCCTATATTTGATACCCTTTGCTTCCCTAGTGCCTGCCCAACAGTATTAGTTATAAGTTTTGCCCAATATGCTTGGAAAGCCTCAGCACATTTGCAGCCCAATTTGGGTCACCTGGCATTTCTAAGTAGATTCTTTTAATTGTGTTTAGTCATCTCTGAAGCCTCACCCCCACAAGCCTTTGTTGCTGAGACAAATGCAAGTTTAACTGTAATACATTTGTCCCCAAACAAAGAGAAGGGAACCATTCATTACCCTTTTTCTTCTTACGCAAAAACCACCATAAAGCAACTGCTCCTGCTCCTGCCATGGCTGTTAGGACAAATGCAGCAATGACTCCTTTCTGCCAAGCTGCTAAGATGACTGCAAATAAGAAAAACATGTTTAAGAGAGTAGTTACAGTGATAGGTCGACACTACCAAATTCTGCAGTTCCTGACCTTTCATTTTACAACACATCAACCTTCTTACACACTGGGGAAGATCTTGGAAGAGACTTGTGTGCCACATTCTCTAGTGAGCCTCTCTTTTGTAACCAAAAGCTCAGTACATCAACAGCTTGATTTTAATTTTGGGTATCCCCTAAATTTTTCTATGTAAGCTGGTCAATCTCTGTTTATTAAGACATCTCTCTGTTTAACTTCTGACAGCAGTAGAACAAAAACCACCAGTAAGGTGGTATTAACCACTCCAGTAAGGGAGTTATACTTAGGAACATCTCAAATCAGATGCCCTCACCTATAAAGGTGACAAAATAGGCAGCTTATCATCAATGAGCTCACCGCTGATGGTTATTGGACGGCTCCTCACGTCCACGCTGGCTCGGTTCGAAGCCATGCAATAATAGGTCCCTGTGTCCTTCCTCTTCATTGTTTTCTTGTGCCACATGGTTCTGTTTGAATATACCCTTACTTCATGCAGAAGAACTTCACGATCAGTTTTTTTAAAAAACTTGAAGTCAATTGGCCAAGATCCTTCTTTCACAGTGCAGAGGAAAGCAGTATCACTGCCAACTTCTACTTCTCCATATGGAAAGCTGCCCAAACTGGCATCCCTGATTGGTACTACAGAGGAAGGCACAAAGAAAACAAATATTAGCACTATTAGAAATAACTTTGATGACAAAATATTGTATTGTAGAAATGCTTGCTTTAATGCTTAGTTAAACAGAGACTGAATGCACAGCATTAATCTTTCTGAACAGTCTCTGCCAGACAGAATCCTCTAGTAAATATTTTTATACACCCAGAAATAGAGAGGGCACGATAAAGAAACAAAGCAGACACAGAAAGAAATTATATCCATTCCACAGAGGTCAGTCAGTCTCTTTCCTTTAAATCCTTTGGATACCCCTCTGGCCCCAGCCTACAAATGATTTAATTTCCAGAAATAATTCACTCAGCAGTGCCATTGTGTAAATAATTATGGTGCAATTTGTGTAGTTCTGCTTCTGTAGTTATGTAGAGTTATGCTGTTTTATGCTAATTCTGTGGTAAGGGTATCCTTGTAACTTTTAATATACAATGGAGGGTGTCAGGAGCTAACTGATCGAGTTCTCCAAAGGCAAATCCCAATAAGCAAATCCCAAATTTCAATGGTTACAGAATATGGCAAACACAAGGAGAGAAGTTAGTTTGCATTTGAACAAGTTGTAAGAATATGCATAGCCAAACTATAGTTTTTAAGTCTGCTGGTTTAGAAATGAAGCATATGACCATACACAGGGCTAGCCTAGGAGCAGAAGAGCTTCAGCCTTTGTAATTACAGGGGGAGAAAATGGACACACATTGTGTGATGCAAGACATGTAGAATGTCAGCAGCCTTACAAAATGTTTGAGATATGAAGTATGTTTTGCTAAAATTCCCAAAGAAAAAATCTCTGGAAATATTATAAATGTGTTTGGGGAAGGGCTATGGATAACACAAGGCAGATGTAAAGAAGGAATCATTAAGGCAACACTGGTACAGAAGCAGAGGAAGGAAACCAGATTTGATGTGAAAAGATGCTGGTTGTGAAAGCTGTATTTGTATTAGGAAGCAGATTTAGATATGAGACATGAGTTACTACGACTGAGCCCCTGACAGAGAGAATTGCTCTGGAAAACATAAGTCCTTTTCCAGATCTGGTACAAACAGAAAGGACAGAATACAGAGAATTCAAAGTCACCACCTCACCAGTGGTGGACTGTGGAAGACTGGCTCACCAGGCTCCAAAAAATGACCTTCTCTTCAGAACTTCTAAACAGTGCCACAATACATCCCAAACCACATCTCTGACAGCTGGGATACACCAGTTCCAGCAAAGAAATACCCACTTGTTAATGGACTAAGATTATGTTTTGTTTGTTTATTTGTATCTTGTTATTTCAAAATGCCTTGACTTGAAATCTCCCTGGATAAAACTCTTCAGAGTTTCTCTCTACTGTTAGTAAATGGTGGAACTGATGAATTTAAAGTGAGTTCTAAGGTGCTGTAGTCTGAGTGAATGCAAATACTGTATTAAAAGCCCTGGGAGCTCAGCAAGTGGAGAGTGTGCAATAATCCAACTGACTCACAAGAAATGCAGCAATTCTGGATTTTTCTGTTGTAGTCATACACAACTCAGTGTCAAAATTCCAAAGTAAAACAGCCTATTAACCACAAGTTTATCTCACTAAGACCAACACAATTTGGGTTTAAACCAGGATGGAAAACTTCTTTGTAGAGAGAAATTACCTCTTCTTTTTCAAAGATCAAGAACTCTTGATCTTCTGCTCTGGTCGTGGACTACTGTGCTATGATAGGCAACTATTTTAAGTCAAGTGAGCAAGAACTTGTAAACATTTCACATCCACTTTGCTTTATCCACCATTTGCTGCTACAGTTTCAAAACTCTAAATATTATATTAGACAAGAAGAATAATTAAACAGACTTACCTATCACTGTGACATTTAGAATATTGCTAGTTTTCACACCACTGGAGTGATTGTTTCTAGCATCACATTTGTATTCTCCATTGTCATTTAGTCCAATATCTTCATCCAAGAATGTAGCATATGTGTCATTAGTTACAATTTTCTTAATTTCATCCCCTTTGTAGAATGTGAATGTTATTGGTGGTGTTCCCATCATTGAATGACAGATTAATTGTAGAGGCTTCCCTAACACCACCTCTGGTGAACCACTGACAACAGAAAGAGTTGGCTTGGAGACTGGAGCTAAAAGGTGAATTAAAACCAAAATTGTTGCAAATTACACTGCACAAGCCCAAATGACACAATATTATTTTGTAGAAAACATAAATATACAATAATTAGGTAGTTTGCACATACAGTCTGTTTTGGGAAGCTCTTCCTCATTGATAGAATGGAAACGGGGGACTTGAACAAATCAATAGCATAGATAATAGAACATATATGACTTTGAATAAAGCAGCATACAGGGACAATATGAAGCAAAACAAGGAAAGGGTCAGTGACACAGCTGTGGATCATCCAAACTCCAAAAGAAGTTCTGACCCAAGGAACAAGTCTGCTCCATGTATGACCTGAGAGGGATCACACAGCTCCTTCTCAGGGCCCCGTTCCAGCAGCACAATGGACAATCCAGTTCATCCCTTTGAGAGTCTGGAGAACCACTGTGCCTGTTCCATGAGAGAGAATGGAGCTGGACTATTCACAGTTGGTGAGCTGGTGAGGGGGCTGTGTTTATAGCAAGGAACCCTTGGCTTTCCTAGACTAGAGCCAACAAGATGACCTCTGGCTCTCCTGGCTTTCTGCCCGGAGGGTCAGGGATTCAAAGCAGACACTGACAGAGCTTCAGATCAAAGTGAAAGTTTTGCAGAACATTCTGGCTCCTGCAAATAGTAATGAATGAGAGTTTATCTGGTACCTAGGGACCAGCAGGAAGCCATTCCAACTCCCTTCTCCGAGGGCCAGCCCTGGAAAGTATGACTTGATTATACCACAATACACCAAATCCACTGCAGCTAAAGCACATCCCACAGAAATTCATGTTGTAAGAACTAACAGACGCCCTGCTAGTTCATGGACTAGAGACTGATTCTGTAAACAAATATCCTTATTTACAAGCTTCTGGTTTAGATCCTCCTCCCACCCTGGTGGTTGTAAGCCTCTGTATTGACTCACCATAAACATTTATCCTTACAGGTTCACTCTCCTTGACTATTCCTTTTACTTCAGCTTTGCAGGTGTAAGATCCAGTATCATTCACATTAACTTTCCTTTCAAAGACTCTAGATTTTTTCAACAGGATGTCTCCACTGGAACTTTTCCGTACTATAGAGAAGTTGGCTTCCTGGAAACCCTTAATGCTGCAACTTAATTTTAAACTTCTACTTTCATCCAAATTAGTCATAGAAGCAGACAGCATTGGCTTGGGGAATAATTCTGCAAGATAAAAAGAGAGCTGAATCATTCAAAGTGAGCCTATCTCAAAGTATACAGAATGAAGGACATACTGATAATTTATAATTTGGGAACAAAACAATTGTGTCATTTTAATATTATTGTACTTTCAGGGAAAACAGAAACTTAGTAATTGCTTGAAACCACTTTTCACAGGTTGTTTGAGGATATTATTTTAGTTGGGAAGTGGGTGGCAAAAATCAGAAACTAAAATCTAACTAGCTTTTAACTTACAGAAAACTTACACTTGGATCTGGAGGTTACAGTTGGATCCTGAGTTCTGCCAACTTTAAATTTAAATATTAACACTTTGAGTAAAATCTTAGATGAACAGAGGTTTTACCTGACACAAAGACATTCAGTTTGGTGGTTTTAGACACTGCTCCTTGCTCCACCTTACACAGGTATTCACCACTGTCCTCTTGAGTAGCTACTGTAGAGTAATTCAAAAATTTCTGATCTCGTACACTGTTCAGTATTGTTCTGTTTTTCTGGATGATGATTTCAATGTTACGAATTTGAGCTACCACAGTTAAGCATTCAAAGTCTATTTGGTCTCCTTCTGTAACGTTACTGGAGGGCTTGGTGATCAGAGTGGGTTTTACAAATGGTTCTGCAAGAGAATACATATAAACATACAGATAGAGAGATACACATATAAATATGCGACCCAATTTTTATCTGTAGCAAGCAAAGAAATGTAAAAAGAAAAGTTAAGCAACTTGCCCTTGACTGTAACAAGTGTTTTGTTGCTGTGTTGTGAGCTTTCCCATCCAGATCTTACTTGTCTCTTGCCAAAGCAATCAAATTGTAAAATATTATCTCCCTCTTCAACATAAAATTCCACTTCAGAAAAATTTTGGGTTCGTTCAGGTACACGTTTTTCTTTAGGTGCTGAATTTGTCTTTATCTTCCAGAAAAAGAACTCTAAAGGAGGTACTTCCTCTGGCAGCTCACAACGTAATTTCACAACTTCACCCTCTAAAGCTTCTTTTTTGTCAGCAGTCAGGATTGGCTTGGTCATTCCTTACAACAGAAAACAAGAAAACAAACAGAACATTGCATAATCTTGAAATAAACAGTATCTCTAGTGACTGGGGGAGCGATTTATACTGATTAACAGAGGCAAATAGTTTGCAAGAACCGAAAGAGGACCTGACCTACTCAGTGCTGACAAATTCTTTCCAAGATGCTTTTCCAAGGGGAAAATGTCACCTGCAGTCAAGAACACGTCTAGAAAGAGTACAGATGGAGGTGGCCTCTGTTCTCATAAGAGATGAAAGAACAAGACTGATACAACTTTGTCTACAAAAGTGGCCTATGGCTGATGCTGGCTTTGGTGATGGCTCTCACACCCAGAGCATCCCTGTATGTTATTTCCAGGAATCTGCCCACCCCTTGTCACGGTTATTGCGGTGGGCACTACTTTCACAAATAATGCTTTCTCTAGTCTAGGGAACAGAGGCTCAGGAGAGGGGGGACGGTGGCACAGACTGTGTTCCTGACTAGCACTGATCTGTCCTGGAGCCTGAGTTCATTTCTGTGCCTTAACATGGAGGATTAGTACCAAAATCTCACCCAGTACTGTGATGTCAAGGATAAAACATACTTTGCAAGATACCCTGTTTAGCACTGACTATTATTCCTTCCCTCTAAGGTTGTTCTCTCTCTGTATCTCATCTGCCACATCTGACAGAACACTCACCTGCTACCCAAACATAGACGGAGTTACTGAAGCCCCACTTTTCACCTGCTTTCACTTTACATTCATAGTCGCCTGTATGTGAAGATTTGGCCACGGGTATTTCATAGCGTGCATCTTCTTTGTCTGATACGGTCGTAAACACAAGCTTCCCATCCTTCAAAATTGTAAAATTATGCTTCAGCCGGAAATCAGTATTTTTACTAATATCAGCGTGGCAGATGATTGACATGGGAGCTCCATTCTTCACTTTGAGAGATGGCTGAACCCTGATTTCAACTTTGTTGAAAGTAAAAACTTGATAGAAAATAAAAAAGAAAAATTATATTTATTTTAAATTAGTCCAACATAACACAGTTATCTCAAGCTGCTACATTTAAATTACAAAAATTAATTTGAAAATTTCCATTTCATTTGATAGGAATATTATCATTTAAATTGATAAGTGGTTTTAGAAATAAATTTCATGGTAGTATTTATAGAAACATGTATATATGTATAGAAATGTATGTGCTTAGAAATACATTCTGTTTTTATAACCACAGCAAGAAAAATAATTTGTAGTTTAAATGTTACAACTGTTAGACTCCTGGTATAATTTATCTTTATATTCTCACATCTTGAGGAACAAGTATAGAGAAAGATGTATTAATTCATTCACTTTCTCTTCCTTTAGAATTTACACTTTTGGGTTATGCCCATTTTGGTCAGGATTTGTATTAGAAATTGCTATGCAAATAGAAAAACTTTCCTGTATCTAAAGAAGTTCATTGTCCTGCACACTTCCCAGTTATTTACAATGTGCCCTTGCTAGAGAGAGTCCAGGGCATAAAATCAGTGAAAAACTGATTTTTTTTTTTTTGCATGTGAATAGACCACATGACAGCAAGGAGCAAACATTTCTCCCAGGTGATGGAAAAAAAGAAGCATGCAGAATGTAGGTGCTGGGACCCAGCAGGATAAGATAAAAGGTAAACTTTTCAGAACACAATTTCTGAACTCTGCTCAAACACAATCAATTCTTTTGCTAGACCAGGAGATAGTGCCCTTAATTTATATTCTATAATTTTATCCTCCCTCCTTTCTTGTGGGCATGAGAGGGATTTTTACAATCAAAACAAAATGCTAATTTTCTCTCCTACTGCATTTGTGGCTCAGTAAAGCAAATTACTCCAGGAAAGATTTCATCAAAACCTTTATTAGGGTATGAGTAACACATCTCTGATTTAAACACTATACCACGAAACACCACCAAGTAACGCTTTTTTTTTCATATAGCCAAATTTCATACTGAGCTATTGTACAGCAAATCCAAATAAACTCTGTTATGGAGTTATGCATACCCACAACCAATGAAGTAGTTAAATTATATAAAATCTGTATATAAATTTGTTACATTAAATTTGTACATAAAAAACCACCAACAAAACAGCAAAAAGAACTACCATTCCCTACCTTTCCCCTGAGCATAAAGTTCTGAACCTGGGGAAAGAGAAAAAAAGAGAAGAAATGTTATTTTCAAAACTTACAAGTTGAGAGATAGTAATGCAAAACTGTAAAAAGCCTCAACCAACCCCAGACAAAACAGAAACATATGTACCCACCCAGAGATTTAGTTATCAAACTTACACTGCAAGAAAATCACCAGAAGAGCAAGATACATCTCGTTCCTGAAGAACAGACACTTTATTTCCAAAATAAAACAATATTCATTATCAGAGGTGATGCCTCCAGGTACCGAAACCACGTTATGTTTTTTACCCTTTTTGTTTTATGGAAACCGATAAAAATTTGCCATTAAAATTTGTACGTTTTCCCAGATCTTCAGCAAAAACTGGCTGGATCAAGTAATCGTTCCCATTACTGGAAACTGGAAATGGTAAACAATGAGAATGTATCTGCTGCTCCCAGGCAGATTACTAGTCAGGAAGTGACTGGACTTTTCCTGAGGGCGCTACCAAATGCATTTGCTTTGTTTAATTTCTTAAGGTGTATTAAAAAAACAAGAAGTTCCAATGACATTATCCCGCAGTTCCTGTCAATAGGGGTATTTTTAAGTCACCATTAACCATTTAGGAACACAAAATACCTTTGCTACTTGACCTCAGCAGATAGTTGAGCAAATATCTCCCTTCAACCTAACAGAGAATAGATGTACATAATTACTCATTTTCCCTCTTTACCTCCATTTCTAGGTCTCCCATTTTTGCTGTGGCAAAGAACAGCTTTACTGTGCGTTACACAATAAATTCAAATTATCCCAAAAAGCAGAGGTACTGTGGTGTGAGATTAGAATATTGACAGGTGGATCTCTCATACTACCATCATATATCAACAACATGGAGCTGCACCAGATTTTATTTTATGCAGTTAGGACAGTGCAAAGGACACATAGTCACAAACCTTAAACCCCTCAGGAAAAGAACTGGATAGAGTTGCAATTCTCAGCAGAAATATGCAGCAGAACTGGCACAATCTGAAACAGAGAACACTTCTCCATTGTCCAGGATATTCCTCTCAGTATATCAGTCTACTTTTAAGTCAGACTTAAGCCTTTCCCTCCAGCCCTGATACTGACTGAAGCCTACAGGCTTGACAAAAAGAGTTGAAACCAAGTCTTCCAGAAAGTGTTTCTCAAGTTGTGTGACCCAGAACTCCCCAAGCTGTGATTTAGTTATTCTTGAAAACTGAGTGCTCAACTCTTTATCTCTTTGTTCTTTTCCCTGTGGACAGAGTCAATGCTTTCCTTTAATTCCAGCAACAATTTCCAGGCTTGTTAAAACACTACATAAAACAATACAAAATACATTCACAGAAGTCCATAAATGAGACAGACAGTTCTCATAAGCCTCACTGTTCATATGAAATCCCTTTCTTTCCTCCTGGGGTGAATGAAAGCTGTAGTTTTCCCCTCAAACCAGTATTTTAAAGCTATGAGTCTACTGCAATGATTCTATTACCCACATCAGCGTGGAATTTTACAAAAGGAAACAGAAGGAAAACTCACATCTATTTAACAATGTATGGGCTGCATGAACGAGGGCTCTCTGGCCATTTTACAGAATTGTACAATAGCCACAGCAATTAAGGCTAAGCTGTTAACTAAGTGTTTGTCCTGCTCAACCGAGGCTGTTTGAAACAACCACCAACAAAAGACTGATGGCTTGGCCAGCTGCCAACCATGGTCCCCAGAGACAGGTAAAGGAAAAGAGTCGGAGGACACGTGGCAGGTGGAGAACAAAGGTAGATCAACTTCTGCTATTGGTAACAAAAAAATAGGAAGGAAGGAGATTTTTCCCCTTCCCCCTTTCCCCTGTAAAAGAATTCAGCAGGACATAAAAAGCTCAGCAAAACCACATCAGTCTTTCCCACGGGGGGACAAAGGTCCCTCTGAGCCCCGGTGGGGGGAGGAGAGTGAGGGTGGGCCAATATCCTTCAGAGAAGGCCAGCTGGGCTCAGGTCAGAGCCAGGCTAGTTTCAGGCTCAAGTGGAAAGGCCAGCTTTAGGAATAGCTCAGGATTAAGGTTTAATGGTGCCAAAACCTGAGGCTGTTTCCAGATGTCATTCCCAAGTGAAGTCCATTTCACAAGATTCTACAGGCTGATTAAACTGTCACATTCCTGACAAGCCCCAACATTGTCTTGGAGAGGAAAATCAAGCTGCTATTGACCAAAACCCAAGAATTAAATTCTGCTGCAGGAATTTAGGCCAAAATAACATGAAACTTGAGAGAAAAACATTTCAAACACACAAGAACCTTTTGAGACCATCTTCCATGATTAAACTTGAAATCACTGGAAACCAAATATTGGCCTAAAGGATGTAAACTTAAAGTACCTGTGCCAGTAACACAAATGTGTATTTCCCTAACAGCCATTTTATTGTCATCTCTCAAGATACATATTTCTGAATTACATAAGATCAAATTTATTCTAATACACATCATATAAAGAACTCTATTCAATCCCTTTTATATCTGTGGGAAAAGCAGGATTGACCTAAGAAATGCAACACACCTTCTGAAGCAGCCAGAATAGCCATTATAATCTGACTGCATGCCCTTTGAAACCCATGGGAATCATCACATTTAATCTACTGCCAATGAATTGGACCCTTATACACTAAACCTCATCTGGGAATTCACAATCCCTGTTTCTACTGGCTGGAACCTCTGTTACTTGCTCACATGTGACATTTCCTAAGAGCTACCAGCTCTGGCAACTGAACAGAGCTTTGCTGAAATGAGAGGCAAAGTCTATTTCCCTAACTAAGGGAAAAATGCTGAATAAGATTTTCAAATTTTTCCCTCTGCAGACAGAGTGTTTTCAGCCAGTCCCTTACGACAGGAAAGGGAGCTCAGAGTTCCCAGCACATTGCAGCTGTTTGTTTCCACGTGCTCTCAGCAGAGAGCAGCCGCGGTGCCGACCTCCAGCACGGACATCTCACACCTCACACCTCACATCTCACACACCAATTCCAGACAAACTTCTGGGGCCCCCAGAACTTGGGCTCCTGGTCTCAAAATGCCCATTCCTGAGGGCAGTTTCACTTTCTTCAGAAAAGATGAAGGCTTTGTGTGTGTCGCCTTCCAGTTCTAACTCACTGATTTACTGATTAAATGTTTTTGGGCTCAGAAATCTTGTCACTGATAATGGAGGTTCCACATAATTTCATGTGTAGGTTCACTGATTCTAAATACAGTTAATTGCTATAGAGGTGTATCTACAAATGTTTAGGATTTTTGTAAATTTTATTTTAAAAATTTTAAAAATTCAGAAATTGATGTTTATCTACACTGAAGTCAACACAAGTTTTCCAGTAACTAAATCAAGAACAGTTCTGATTTCTAATCCCTAAATTCCTGACACATATAATGGTTTAACTGCTTTGATTTCTTACAGCTGTGAACTGTTTTGCTTACTTATCAATTCCTGTTTCAGTATACTCACAGATAATAAAACTATAACAACACTGCTGTTTTCACAAGTCTAGACAAATCCCTGGTGAGCTGGGAACGAAACAAATTCTTTCTACACACATTTTCAGGGCATATTGTCTTCTCTTGAAAGTGAGACATTTGCACCAATTATTTTTGTTTTAAAAGCATCTCATTATATCTCCCTAGAGAAGAACAAAAAAATAATTTTTCTCCATGGATTTGAATATTTACAAGAACATTAAAGAATTCAACATTCCCCTTTTTTTGAGGAGTCTGGAAGTTCTACAATTGACAATTTACAAAAACTCTGGATTGCCCAGTTTGTCTGGGTATAAATTACATTTCACAATGGCACCATCTGCTGGGAGAAGACCAAGGCAGTGAAGCACCCTGGGCTTCCCTCACTGCCCACTTTCACAACTAAATGTAGGATGACTGATATCCAACACTTCCTCCAAATGGCAACATAAATTAAACCTGAAAAAGTAACTAAAGGAACCAGAAGGCTGATAATGACAGAATATCACTGAAGCTTTCACCCTGGAACTTCTGTTTTTTAATACAACAGGAGCTAATTATTACTATTTGGTTTTACACTTCCTTACTGATACAGTGCAACACTGAAAAGAGCACTAGAAATCTGACTTGACTTGTATTTCACACAGCACACACTTCCAAGTACCTTAGAAATTCTTTCAGACAAATGAGAGAAATCCCTTCTTTCAGAGATGTGAAATCAATTGATGATTACAGTATCATCATGGCCTGGGGTAACACCTCAAACTTTCTCTGTACCTATAGTGTGTGGCTGATTCAGCTCCTCAAGGACATTTTTAGCTGCTGTCCACTACTGGATGAACAAGTTCCTCAGCTCAGAAACACACATCACAGCCTGACACTGTCACACAGTGCCCTTTACTGGCAATGGACCAGGATTTGCACTTGTTTTGCTTAACATCCAGCATTTCCAGATGCAGCTGGAAAACAGCCTCAAGCTCTGCAGCAATATCCATCAGAGTACGAGCAGTGGCAGCGGAGAGGTCAGTAACTTCTGGCTGCAGAGGGAATTAATCCTGGAAATATTTTTCTTTCTCTTACCATTATTTTAATATTGCTTGATGATTCCCCAGGCATTATTCCACATTGGTTTTATGAGTACAATTCAGTTGGTAGTGACTCAACAACCTGATCCAAGTTGACAGAAAATCTTTCAGCAGTCTGTGCAAACCAAGAGGCAGAACTGATTTGCTCCTGATCTGCTGCAGGTGCCCACACACAGGCAGCCACTACTGCTCCTCATATAACTGATGGATGACTACACAGGCAGATACTCCTCAGAGTACACCAAGACAGGCTTGAATAAGGCTGAAAAATAGATATAGTCAGTCCTGGAATATGTGTTCTTTTTTAAACTGTTTTTTCATTAAATATGTTAAGTATTTTTGGGAGGGAAGTTTAACTTTTGTCAGAGGTTAGGAACCAGAAAGAAGTCGAAATTACATCTGTGAGTAAGCTGAGTGATTAAGCTAACAGAGCACTCTATCCTGTATTCTTACAGCAATTCCTGAAAATATTTGTCTGGAACAGTTTTCATGCAGTGATGTTTGAATTTATCCCAAGAGAAATGCATTAGTAACCCCAGTTTTCAGTGTTTCATCAAATTTATTTCTTTCTTTTTCCATTGTTGGGAGATGATTCAGAGGACCAACATAACATTTTAAAATATTTCATCTTTGGGGGATTTGGGAGCTGCTGGGTTTATCAAATTGGGTACCCAAAAGTTCCTTTCACCTACTGACATGTTCTTTGCAATGTGCAGTCAATTGAAAAGCATTCACTATGTCAAAATTCTCATTCATAACCAGAAGAAATTTAAAGCTACCTTAAATATGCACAGAAAAGAGATCCTTTCCTCTTCTTGGCTTACTTGTCCTCCAGAAAAACAATTCTTTTACAATCAAACATCATGTACATGAAATAAACAGAAGACTTGCCCCCACAGCCTTTTTGAGTAGGAGTGTGAAAATCCAGTAGTCAGTGACCTGCCTATATCAGTAAAACCTTTTTGCAGACAAAAAAGAAGCCTTGATTTAATTCATCACCAGACACAACTGTCAGTCCATGTGATTTCTGGCAAACCTTCTGCAGACATCCACTGCAGCAGATGTTCCTCCAGAATGCAGGACCTCTCAGGATGAGAAACTGGGACTGGGAATAACTATATATAATAATTCTTATAATTCTACTGAAACACACAAATTTCCTTGGAAGCCTGTGACAGAACAGACACAGTGTGATACCATCACAGCCTTACTACAGAACACTATCACACTGTTTTCATCCTCAGGTTAAAGAACTGACTGTGTGAATGAGAACTCAGTTTGGCTTATCCCCTTCCACCTGCTCGCTTGAGGCAGAATATTGTCACAGCACCAAGTGATACATATTTCCCTTTCTGACATTTTAACTTACTTGTTTTGCCTGGATGACTTCTGCTCTGTTCTGCAATGTTCTGCTCATTATTCTTTGTCAAATTTACTGTTCTCCTTACATGCACAACTACATTAATCCCAGGCAGGAAATTTGCAAATTTAATAAAAAGTGAACTCCGAGCTCACAGAGTATCTTACTGCTGCTATAAAACTCTCTCTACACATGCTGAAAAAAACAACATCCTTTTAGTCCAAAGGCAACAGCCAGCTCTGCCTGAAAAACAATGCACATGGAAGCAAACTTCTCACTTCCAAATAGAAACCAGGGGTTTGGACCTCCCTGCATTTGTCCTCCCTGAACACTCAGGCTGTGCATCCTGAGGGAACCTGCACACCATTAAAGCTGCTGTACATGGGAGATTCTGGTGACACCTAAACTTCTATTTTCTAGGAGGTATGGCCAAATTCACAGCTCCTTTGCTGTGTAACTATTCCCCTTTACCCACACACAAAATGAAGCAGCTTAGAAAAAGCTTTGGGTTGAGGGTGAGCAGCAGCAGCCAGGGCTCCTGAGGGCTATCTGTGAAGGTTTCTGACAAAAGCAGGCTCCCACAACAGCAAAATGCACAAGCAGCCCCCTCCTCCCTCTGACAGCTGCACTTTCACACGTGCTTCCTGGCAGCTGGGAAAAGATGTTCCGTTCTTGTGGTTTGCTGACAGCATTTCCACATCAGAAGCATTTCTGAGGGGAGGGTGGAGACTGTCTTAAAGGAAATTCAAAAAGAAAACAAACCCAAACAAGTAAACCTCCACTAAAATTAAAAAAAAACAAGGAGGAAGGAAGTGCACACAACATTCTGTGAGGAAATTTTGCAATGCTGCAACAGCCAAAGGTTTGGGAGGGATTCTGTATGACCCGGGGTGGGGACTGCAGAGCTTTGTTTTGTTGCCTTCAGAAAGTGGAAAGAAAGAAGTAAAATGTAAGACAAGGATCACTATTAAGTCAGTTTCCGTGTAAGGAATTGTACAACAGGGCCTGGAGTCCTGCAGAAGGCATTGCCCATGCATAGCTGACATTTACTTCGCCCAGAGTAAAGAACATCTACTTGCCAAGACTGTCATTATGTAGCTTTGCATTACTGATTACTTCATCAAATTAGTCACCAGGTTTGTATAAACTAGTGTTGAACTTAAATTCTTCATGAGATTTGTACCTTCTAGTTCAAGATCTCACTTCCTTATAGCTTAATATTTGAAGCTCAACTGAAATAATTTCTTAACAAGCTGGCTAGCTATAAATACTTATTAACATCTTAAAACTTCTATAGATTTGATACTTTTTTAGATTGCTTTTGTAAAATTATATTGCTGCTAAAAACCCACCCAGTGCCATGTACTTCCTTAGTCTCAACCATATTATCATTTGCACTATCTCCAGCAAATATGTGTCTCTCCGATATGCATCAGTGATCTCATTAATTCCCTTACCAGAACAATGCTAGAAAAACTACCTAAAAGGAGAAAGGTGGGAGTTGGTCTTTCCTCCCAAGTAACAAGTGATAGGACAGGAAGAATCAGCCTCAAGTTGCACTGGAGGAGGTTAGATTGGATATTAGGAAAAATTTTCTCCATGGAAAAAGTTGTCACACATTGGCCCAGGTTCACCTGGGAAGTGGTGGAGTCATCTAGAGGGATTTAAAGACATGCAGATGTGGCACTTTGGGGACAGGGTTTAGTGGTTGACCTGGCAGTGCTGGGGGAATGGTTGAACTCAATGTTTTTAGAGGCCTTTTCCACCCTCAGTCACTCCCTGGTTCTGAACTGCAGGGCAGGATGGCTCTACCACACAACTCATGGGGGAAACTGCTGTTCACATCAGCCACATCTCAGGACAACTGGACACAACCTTTACCTGTGTCCCAAACTGCTGTTCACATCAGCCACATCTCAGGACAACTGGACACAACCTTTACCTGTGTCCCAAACTGCTGCTCCCCACCCCATTGCTCCTGTCTGCCCACTCCTCTGCCTGCCATAGGCTAAATGTACATAGGATATGACAAAATTCTCCGCAGAAACATGAGTAAAAATCATCAACTGATTGGCAGTTTCCGTATTTAGAACTTCCTTAAGTCCTAGAGCCACTCCTCCATTCCCTTCAGAAGAAAGATCTCTGTCATGTAACTCCACCATCTCTCTTGCTCAGTATCCAGAAAATGTTTTTTCTCACAATTCTGCTGTTTTCCTGCTGTAAGTCAAGGACATGTTTCTTTCATATTACAAATCTTTCTAAACCAGAACCATTGTTTCTTATCTGAAAGCTTTTTTTTTCTTCTCTTAGCTCAAACGTCTCAGCAGATACAGAAGATTACTGCAAATGGCAAAGGTAGGTTCTCTATTGTTGATTTTGAGGTATGTGCTGAGATCGACTGTTATCCAAAAAAATGGAGGAGGGATTTAAAAATGTCCAAATTTTTTCATGCAAAATTAAATCTTGTGCCTCTCTGTGCATTGAGTCAGTTTAAAAATTTCTATACAAAGTTAACCATCTCTTTTCTGACCTGTATGTAAAGTCAAAATTACTTTAACACATTAAAATTTTTTTTTATTGGAAATGTAATTTATTTTAATCATGACTAGTTCAGTACCATTGTCTATGGAAAGACAGGTTTTTATTGCAAATTTATTTGTTTAAGGTCATGAAAGCAAACAAATTTGAGATACCATCAAGGCCCTTACTGCTAATATTCAAATGTTCCATCTACTTAACAAGGTTAGTTCTGTCTTGTTAATAGACAGCCACAAATAAAATACTGCTTTTGCTTTCAGGTTCACATGCTACCTCTCAACTAATATATAAGGTTACTTTCTCCTACAATTAATATTCCACAATATTTAATCTTTTATACTTCTATTATTTTAAATGCTGCTGTAGCTCAAAAGTATTGTTGTTGGTTCATCTGAACACATCTGTGGGCTTTGTGTGGCTGTGCATCTTTTGCATGAACACGGGCACTTTTCATCATGTGTGAAGCTGCATTCTGGTTTTGAAAAGTAATTGAGTTGCCTGCTATTAGAGGTGGGAAAAGTATAATGGCCCATTTCAACAAAAATAAGCACAGCTTGGTTGTCAACATATTTTGGGAAAAATCTGGGACTTTCTTGGGTCATAGGTGCAGTCAACTCACTCAGAAGGTTTTTCTTTCCAGAGATGCCATCCAATCCCAAGTTTGAACTGGTTCAGGGGACTTTGAACGTGGTGATGAAGCAGAATGTGACCCTCTCCTGCCTCTCTAAGTCTGGATCTCCACCTGTCAGATACACACTGTTCAAGCACAACCAGCAGGTATCTGCTTTAAACAGGTCAGACTTGACCCCTGCACTGTTCACCCTGACCATCAGCTCTGCCAGCGACGTGGGGGAATACAAGTGCAAAGCTGAGTATAACAACTCCAGTGGTGGAAAATACAGCAACAGCCTCAACTTCACCTTCACAGGTACGTCCTGCTGTCACCTTCCCAGCACTGGTTATTGCAGGGGCATACAGCCATCTCTTTTCTTGAGCTGAACTTTACTGCTGTTCTTACCTCAGGAGCTGGCAGTGCACACCCACCTGGGCTCACAACCCCTCCATCCTCCATGCCCAGCTCTTTTGCCAGTGTTGGCACTTCTCTCCAAGTCTTGCCTGGAGCTTGTCCTGTACTTGGTGATTCAGACTTTTCAGTTTTCTTTCTACAGAGCCAATTTCCAAACCAGTGCTGAGCTCACCCACCTCTCAGGCAAAGAAAGGCCAGAACGTGACCCTGTCCTGTTTCTCAGAGAATGGATCCCTTCCCATCACGTATCAATTCTTCAAAGAAAACCAAAGCATTTCTCCCCAAAAGACGATGCAGAAGAGGGAAGCAGCTGTGACTTTTCTATTTATTGATTCCCTTAGTGACTTTGGAACCTATAAATGCAAAGCTAATAACAGCTTTCCCAAGAGTACAAAATACAGCAACGCTTTCAACTTTACATTAGCAGGTATGAATGAAAAGAGGTTACTACTGTTGACAATCTGGTATCACACAAAATTCAGAATGTTGTAGCTATGCAAGTTTTTAGCCAGATTTTGTTCCTGGAATGTGATGTTCATAATACATTTTTTAAATTAAAAAAAGAAAGCTGAGGTTTTAAAATTAATGCAAAAGCATAGAATTTCATGTATCCTAGGTAGCAGTAGAAGTTGAAATAACCATGAAAGATAGACTCACTTTTTCAAGAGACCCCTGGTCCACCTTGGAGAGAGTCTGGTTTCATTTTTCTCTCTGGTTCTATAAAAGAGCTTAACTGGCACCAGCAAGCTGCCTTCCTTCTGTTGGGGCACAGAGCCCTTGGGACTCACATGAACAGTCACATTAAACCCAGTTCATTTAAAAGCTGAAAGAAATTTCAAGTCTTGATTTCAATTTACAGAAAATACTTAAAATATGAAACAACATTTCACTGCATAAACACTTTTTTTTTTCTTCTTCTTCTTTTTTTTGGCAGAAGAGAGAAGCCATTCTCAGCCCCTGATAATTTCTCTTGGGCTGATCCTGCTACTACTCATAATAGGATTTGCTCTGGCAATTCCATTTTTCATAATTCCTTTGTATAAAGCAAGTGAGTTATTTGAATGTCTGTTTCATCTTCCAAAGGTCATTTATGCTGTCAATATATTTTACTGTGTAAACATCACGTTTTCAGTAGAGCAGCTCTTGGTATTTTAGCCTGTTGTTGAGTCTCCTCTGAAGCAGCACTGGCAGCTTAACAAGACTTTGACAAAGGCCAAATCTCTCAGCTGTGTTTTAGATGAAAGATCTGGGGTGGGGGAGGCAAAGCAACATCTAATGTAATACAACACTGGAAGAAATTTGACCTCACTGAAAAGGGAAATTATTAAAATGCTCTTGGGTAATGAATAGTTTTGATTGTGAAAATAACATTACCTGAGATCTCCAAATATGAAAAAATACATTGAAATTGTTTATTTCTAAGAAATGTTTATATATATATATATATATACACACACACACGTATATTCACACACACGTGTTTTTCTTTTACAATTTGCAGAAAAATTTAAGTCCACCAGGCCCTCAACTGGCCTTACTTCAACAGTGAATGCAGAGGAACCTGAAAATGAAGTCATATACTCAGAAATTGGTAAGTTCCTGTCACCCCTGCAGTCAGGCAGGTTTCTTCAGGTACTGCAAAACCACTGGAAGGGGACACCTACTGACCCCCCTGGCAGAGGCATTATTTGAAACCCCTTGGAATCCATACCTGGCATCATCTGACAGCCATGCAGCCAGAACTGCAGCTGGTTAAATGAACTGAGGTTTTAATAAAAAAGGGTGTAATGGCCACTTACTAACTATAGACAATAGTGAGCTATATGAAGCTGTAGCAAAATAAAACTTACATAACTCCTGCATTGTGTTCAAAATGGTTCAGTACTTTAGTTCTTTATTCAATCCTTCTTAAGTTTGGCAAGATTCAAGGTCGAGTCAAACTGAAATTATGAAGTGACAACAAAGCAACTGACCTATGTTAAGAGATTTTAGTACTTGAATTGCAGAAAACACCCAATAATGAAGACATTACCTGACAGCCACAAAGCTCTGAACTTGGATGTTGCTACATCTGCCTTGAATGTGAATGCCTCTTTTCAAGGGGAGTAAATTTCTAAATATCCAAATGGAGTAACTGTCTCCAAACAAACCTGCCTTCCTGTTCATGCAGTAGATAAGAGTTCTCACTGCCCTGCTGGGTCAGCTCAGTGCTGTGCAGCTGCTCGTGCCAGGTCTCAGCCTGCAAGGACAGTGATAAAAGCTCTGATAAGGCCCATGGATGCTCCATGATTTATATTCAGTATGCAATCTCACTGCTTTGTTTCAAGATTATAGGAAAAAAAGTCTGATTCAAGTTGTTTGTAATTGAATTAACTGCTGTTCCTCACCTTTAATCCAGAGCCTGTTAAACCAGAAGAAGAATACATCAACTTCTCCGTTATTAGAAGAGAAGAGGAAAAAGGTGAAAACCCCAAGCTACAATATTGGAATATCTGATGCACCCAAATATGTTTTGAGGGGGCTTTGCTGGGTGGAGGCAGGGCTTAAATACTTGCAATTGCATATGAAAATGTTTAGTGACTATGGAAAAATTAAAATAGCTTTAAAATTGTTGAGGCAGGGGGGGCAGGAAAGAAGAAAGAAAAACCCTAACAAATCATCCTATGGCAAATTCAACAGCCTCACTATGAAATCATGCACAAGATGTTATGAGTAATCACATTGCTGATGTAATGTTAATTCTTCTTCTGTGTACCTGTACCAAAAAAGCAATTATGAATGATGTTATTCTGGCTTTTAGCAGGGAAAAGGGCATGTTCTACAGTCTATTCAAAGGTCCTCATCAGAGACTGAGCACCAGGTATGACTTTTTTCTGATTAACTTAATCACATACTTGTAATGAATTTTTCAGCCCTCAAATGTGCTAAGTTCCAGCAGGCTGCACACAAAGAGAAGATGTTTAGATACTAATTTCCTGGCCTAATCAGTTTGTAGACAGTGTAGCTCACTTTCTAAGAAAAATCCCTGAGCCACAATATCTAAGGGCTTCAACTTATGAGAAAAAGCAAACAGATAAAACTTAGAATTACATGTAAAGCTTTCACCCAGATCTAAGTTCTTGAACATTTAACAATTCTGCTAAAGTAGAAAGTGGATTGTTTACAGACATAAGATAATCAAATGGCTTTTGTCCAGTGTAACAAAAAAAGAAAAAACATCCCTCTTAGGCACCAGAGGATCTGTATTTGGTCTCTGTGTACCTGCAAGGATGGCAATTTTTCAGTTCAACAGCACTTCAGCTCTCAAAGTAGAGATAGGTTGCAAAAATTAATTTTGGGACAGCTGACTTCAAAATAAATTCTGTATCCTGCTACGGGCTGTTTCTAAGATGTTGCTGGGTTGTTTTAATACCATTCCACAGCCAGCTTATTTAGAATTCCTTGAGTTCAGCAAGTCACATTATTCTAACCTTGATTATATCTAGCATAAACACTCTATACTGCAATTATTATTGTTGTTACAAATAACTCACTCACAGTTAAGTGACGACCAAGTTAATAGAAAAATATTTTAAGACAAGTTCTTGTGTCTCATGGCACTGATGACAATCAGAGGCCACGGCCCTTGCTGCACAAACCTTAAGCACTTTACACAGGAACTGAACAAGCTGGAAATGTAGACAAGATCAGAAACACACAGTTCTGTATCTCTGCAAACTCTTGTATCTGATTTAAACCACTGTGGAAAATATGATCACACATTAGTCTTTTTCCACCATTTTATACACACAGATATTTTGTCCACAAAAAATGTTCATTAAAAAGCATTTACAATTTAAATC
The DNA here is from genome assembly GCA_013399915.1 of Illadopsis cleaveri. Lineage (NCBI taxonomy): Eukaryota > Metazoa > Chordata > Aves > Passeriformes > Timaliidae > Illadopsis > Illadopsis cleaveri. The sequence continues at coordinate 45,790 of VXBB01023180.1, forward strand.
TGTTCCTCTGTTACTCTTGGTAATATATTCCTGATTTTTCTATATTTATCAAGTGCAAGATGAAGGAGCCTTCATATTTAAGAACTGAAGCCATGTGACTAAAATATATTCCTACAAACAGAACAAAGATACTGACATTATTAAAATATTTTAGATTTGGAAGACTTTTATACAAAATACCATTTTCCAGCAGAGATCACAACTGTGTCAGCAATACAGAGGAAAGCTGAATTTTTAGCTTAGGATGGAGCACTTCCAGTATGATATTAAAACCAAAGACATGAACAAGAATATAGCTAGTCTGGCTAATAAGAGACAAGTTTTTTCTCTTCCCTTTTTCCAAGGCACCCTGGAAGAGCCAGATGTGACAGAAAACAGATGCACCACCAACTTTTGGCAGAACTGTTTGCAGAGAGACCAGAGTACATAACAATGCTGAAACCAGTTCAGGCAAAGGTGTCTAAGAAAATCCTTTTATTCAACAAGTTTAAGTTTACACATTTTTGGCTGATGTAACATACTTAGTTAAAAAGTCCTTCAGCCTGGAAATGTGCATCATTTCCTTCATGGTGGTGTCTCTGCTTCTCAGCTGGACCACTCCACTCTCTAGAGTGCCATCACTTATCAAGACCATGAAGGGAATACTCATCTCATCGTACCTGCAGAGAGAAGAACCCACCTGTTACTGCTTTTGGTGCATGGAAAAAAATCAGATAACTTACATACAAATGACCATAAACTGTAAATATTTTGTTTTGCTGTATTGCACTAAGTCCAGTGTGACACCTCCAGTTTTCTTGTTGTCATTCCTTGCTTTCTGATTACACTTCTTTAAATTACTTAGCTACTTTAGTATATAAAAAGAATCTTATTTAGTAACCTATTAAAAGAGTATTTTTGTACAAGCAGAATTTATCTTTCTGACTTTTGTTTTACTGCACATGAACAAATAATTGCATTTCTTTTCTCTCAGAAAAAAATCACTCATCAAGATGCTTTGACATGAGGAGCCATATGTCCCACATTCAATCCTGGTCAACAAATCATACATGAAGCCCCCAAATGGAACAGCTGTTTTTATATCCACAATCAGTTCCATCACATCACAAATGGTTCCAGGCTTGGAAGAACTGTCAAGTTCCAAACTAGACACAGTGGGTTGTTTGAAATAGTGCTTAAGAAGGAAACACAGAACCAGATCAGATGCAAAAATGGGGGTGAGGGTGGGAAACAGTTCTGCAAGCTTATAATTCACCTGAAGGAATTTTTTTTCTACATGACAGTTTTTAAAAGATATTTCACAGTTCCAGGGAAATAACAGTAACATGTGAAAGGCTTCTACTTCACTTAATTTTAAAAATCATCTGATATATGCTTTTCATAATAAAACTACTTGAATCCAAGCCTGTAGTTCAGGATCCACACCTTCAGTCAGTTACTGCATTCAGTGACTTCCTACTGAAAAATGCTGTATTTACAGCAGTCCACAGAAAGTAATCTTTGACCTTCATAGTTTAATCTACAAGAGACTGTTTCTCCTTACTTTGTGTAAAGATGTTCCTGAGACAGGTGCACAGTTTCCAGATAACCTGGCCATACAGAAATTCCATTTTCTGTCAGTTCATTAAACAATCCTTGACAAACCTGTGTTCATTTAAAAACGAAAGTTAAAAGACAGACTCTGAGGATTTGAGACTCTAAACAAAGAAACCATTGTAACTCTTAACATGCGTGTATTAACATTCCTAGCTGGTGTTAATTTGTTGGCTGAAACAATCTCAAGTCAGAAAGCAGCCTGGAAGTTCTGTCTCCACTTCTGTTTAAAAACATGCCAGTGTAAGTTTCCTCCCTTCCACAGGGACTTCATGACTGACTTAAATGAAAACTTTTTTTAAAATCCTTCTGAACATGCGACTCATGCATTAAGATAATTCTGAAAGATTAAGAAGCTGAGAGAGTTGATGTCATTTTCCTTAATTTTGCATGGGACAAGCACCAGCTCTATTGCACCAAAAGCAGTTGTGTCCACACAAGGAACTGTCTGCAGTGAATTCCTTTGGCTGTGACCCACAAGCTCCAGAGTAGGAGCACCATGAACTCTGCACAACCAGGAATCTCCAGGAGCCAAAACAGCAGTATGATTTTCCTCAACACAAACAGTGTCTGAACTGTAACAGATTACATGGAGAGTCAAGGCTCAAAATTAAAATATTCTCTTACAACATACCTGCCTCAGCTCTGTTGTTGGACCTTTTCCTACATCCAAGGCCACTTTAATGGGTGCCAAGCAAGGATGAAGCTTAAGTACCTAATAAATTTACAAAACCCAACAGATTACCAAATGTATTTACCATGCAATTCTAAACAGAACTAGGAAACAGCAATTTTTAAAAAATTAAATTAAGGTTCTAAACATACAAAAATTTTCTCAAAGCACAAAATCCTGAATTAGAAGAAAGCTGTATTTTATGCAATGAGCACACAGCGCAGCTACATTCACATGGCAAATTACCCTATTTTGGCTGAGCTCCAGAAAAGAGATGAAGATCTGTTAGCAGAGCTCCATCATCTTGAATGAAGCCAGAATGATGAAAGACAGCCCAACAGGCAGTTCCCATCCAGTCTACTGCCTGTTCTTAAAGCTCAAACAGGTGCCTGGGTAACAGGCACTGACAGCCAGCACTCAAACTCCAGAGAACAGGGTAAAACTGGGGACAATAATGGTCCCTGGGGAAATGCCCCATTACCACCTGTGACCCACTTTTCCTACTCTTCTCAGCCACTTTCAAATGCTGCTGGGAAAGACTAATTGATCGTTCCCACAAACTGCAGCTACATTCCACTTTCTCTTAACTCCATCATTTGCATGGCAAGAACCTATCTACTGATCAGAGAGAAGGGTAAAACAGGAAAGGGGACCTCAGAAGGAGAAAAATTGCTTATGTGGGTGACAGGGACCACAGGGGCTGTGCCATGGGGCCAGCATGGTGCTACCAGTGAGAGGGTTCAATCTGCACCCATTGGGAAAGGATCAGGATGGCCATGTGGAAAAGGAGACATTGCCATGCTTGAATTTACATTTTCTGGGGGGAGTTGTACATATTTTCTGGCATTTTCTGCATGAAGTTACCTTTCTCTGTGAATTTTTCTTTGCTGTTAATGGATTCTCAACTAGCTGTAGAGAATCAAAGAGATATGCTAATACTCCTCTGTCCAGATTCCCACTCACAGACAGAACATGAGGGATGACATTCTTCCTTCCATCTCGGCCCTGAAGAGAAAAAAACCCACGTAGGAATACATCAAAGATTGTCCCCAAAAGCTTTTTTTGCATGCTTTAAATGTATAATGAAACACTGAGCTCAAGCACTCTTATTACATTTAAATACAGACATTTTTAAAACATTACCAGCAATCTTAGCAGTGTATCTGGAACCACATAAGACTAACAGTGGGGAAAGCAGGTCAGGGCAGGATGGGATTAGTTTCTTGCTCTGCCACTTTGATCATAAATTTAAATCTATGGCAAATACACTTGAAACTGCATTTTCTTTTGGAGGTTTGTAGGTTACTTCCAAGTGACCATTGAGTCCCCACATTCTGAGAAATCCCTACGTAACCCAGGTTTGTAGAAACAAACTGCAAAAGCAGGAAAGCCAGGACTGCCATGAGAAGAAGGCTGCAATTTACTAGTAAAATACAAAGTTACTCTGGTTTTATCTAGTTAATCTAACTCCAAACATTGCCATTTATTAGAGGTTTGTCCCTCTTCAACATATTCAGTGGAGAGGTTTCCCTCTGGTCCATCCTCACATTTTCTATAAAGCCATTTTTATAAAGCCATTGATCTACAAAAACTTAACCATACGTGAAAGTGAACAAGCTACAGCAAGAAAAAAAGCCCTCACATTTGCAGGCTCTTTTTGATGCAAACTGAATAGTGCAAAACAGTCTGAGTTTTGTGTTTACACCTACTCACAGACAGAGGTAAAGGTTATGCCACTGACAATAGCTGTCATGTCAACAGGGCTCATTTCTAATTTTGAAGAATTCCTTGCAAAAAAAAANAATTTTAAAAAAACTCTTAAAAAAAAAAAAAAAAAAAAAAAAAAGTACTAAACATTATTTTTTCAGCTTTTGAAAATGAAGGTCTGACTGCAGAGTATCAACTGTACTACTTTTGCAGCAAATGAATAAAAAGCCAGCCATATGCTAAGCAACTGGATCAGCAAAGAAACCATTTCTCTCACACATTACCATCTTTATCAGGAAAGATGTTTAATACAGTAAAGCTTACAACTAATTTTAATCTCTCTCCTGGATACAGCTGTAACAGTTCAGTATCACCGAGGTTCTTCAATGTTTCTATTGTTTCTGTCCCCCAAGGAAAGCGGTAATGTAACTTAAATCCTCTTCTGCCTTCTTCATCCTGGAAGTCACTGCTGCTGAAGTTAGATGGGCCTACAGCAAACTAAAAATAAGAGGTGTAAGAGGTGATCACTTCTGTGAATCCCAGAGTAACTACAAAAAACAAGTCTGCAATGCAAACTGAAGCCTTTGATCTTCAGCAAAAGGTTTTTGTAAGTTAAAGCCCAAATCTCTCAGTTGTTTTATGGCATTTTCATCTCACATTGCTGATAAACACAAAACATTTGCCTTTCTGCAAGTCATGTTATAAACTACTTATCAGGTTTGTCATCAGCTTTAGTAGCTTCTCAATTTCCAGGAGAAATACACCAATTTCAGTGCCTAGAACAGGCCAGCAATGTAAGGCCATAAAACCAACCAGGGTGACTATTTCCCCCCTAAGACATAAGGGAGCAGGCCAAGATTCCCCGTGGATATGCTGCTGTTACCTTTCTCCACCACTGGAGCCTCTGGCGTAGCCAGTAATCAAGCCACTGTCCTGCAGTTCTGGGAGAACTAAACCATGCAAGCAAAGACGTGGTCCTCTCGCCTATTCTTTAAACAACAGCAAGGGCAGCAAGTTAACACCTTGGGAAATAACAGGGGAAGAGCAAGAAACTGCATTCAAAAATAATCCAAAAGTTAAAATAGTTGGTTTAGGTAGGATAAGGGATTACTGCCTCTATTACTCTACCTTGTAAGGTTTTTGTTGTGCTGTTCATTTTCTGGAACAGAATGTTCACTTTCTGGAATAGAATGAAAGCATACTCCAATTTGAGCAAAGCCACAGGGCAGTCTTCTGTTCACCAGCTCTAAGCAGCTGACATATTGCGCCAGAATACCTACAAAAGACAAAGCCTTGATTTTAGTGGCCACGGGAAAGTTTTTGGTGTTTTAACTCTACCAAGAATAAATGAAGCACATATTATACACGTGTTGTTTGTACATGCAATACCATTATCTTTACTAGCATTGATGCTCTGCAGACATGGGCTCAGCAGGCTCGTTAATTTTAATGTACTTTTCCCCGAATTACAGCGAGTGCATCCGTTGCACACCTGTGCTAGTTAGGTCCTTGAAAAGCACACAAATTCACAGCCTACAGAAAGAACATGCCCGGCACAGCAACGCAGCTGGAAAAATCCCTTAAATGCAGCTGCTTCGCTCAAACTCGTGCGCAGGGTGCAGGCTGTGCGGCGGCGCCCGGAACCTACCGGGCAGGAGGCTCCCCCGCAGCACCCCCGCGGCCCCCAGCACTTCTTCCAGGGCCGGGCCGCCAGGGTTCTGCCCACAGCCCTGGAGGGCTTCGCGCAGCGTCTCCGGGTGCAGCAGCCGCAGCCCCTGAGCGTCCCGCGGAGCGCCGGGCGGGCCGTGGAGCGGAGCATCCACGGGGAACACCTGCTCCCGCATGGGCAGCGCCGAGTCCCACCACTGCGCCGCCAGGTTAGCGCGCAGCGCCGCGCCCAGCGGCCCGAAGCCGGGGTGGCGGCCGCTCAGGTACGCACTCCAGGGCAGCGGCCCCGCGCCGCCCCGTAGGAAGCACCTCCGCCAGCACACCTCCAGCAGCTCCGCCCCGCCCGCTGCCT
>VXBB01023180.1:62468-80040 GCA_013399915.1 Illadopsis cleaveri
GACACTTGGACTCATTAAACCTCATTTATGCTGTTACCCATTGCCTTTTTTTAAATGTTTATAAACATGAACGTAAACAGAAATATTTATAAACATGTCTGTAAAGTTACCAGCGTTATCTTTCAGAATTCCACACTAGGGCCAGTAACCTGAGTCAAAGGTCATCTGAGGTGCAGCAGCGCTGAAAAGCTGCTCAGAAGACACCAGATAAAATCATTCAATACCCCAAGTGGGCACTGCTGTTCACCCACCCGGCTTTGCCAGGCCAATGTCCAGCAACCTGAGGCTTTACACACACAAGAGTTGAAGTTTAAAACACAAACACCCGCAGCCACCTGCTCCAGGCAGAGAGGGAAGAAATTAAAACAACATAAGGAAGGAGAAGTGCCCTAACAACACTTCCCATTTATATCCTCCCACCTTCTAGCAATCTGTGCTTTAAGGCTTTTCTGGGACAAAAATAACTGTATTTGATGGCCATTTCTTCACATTTTGGTTCTATTTATGCCCTTAGCTTGTAAGACACCATGACAATGCGTTTTTACAAGTTTCAGTGTATGCAACCTGAAAAACATTTACTTTCATTTTCAACATATTGCCAGATAAGAACAAGGGGCACAAAACAATGAGCTAGTAGAAATGGCGAGTAATAATTTCTGTTTATTTGTACTGTTTGTAGATATTAGTATCTTCTAAGTCACGTCCTTTATAAAACAAAGCTGCAGTGTAACTTTTCCTCCTTTTAAAGCAATTCTACACTTCTAATTATCCTTGCCATTTTTTTCTTTATTGACAAGAAATTCCCAGCATTTAAGATCTGGACCCCACACAGATCTACATAATGAAAGTATAAAGATATTTTTGATTTGTTGTGTATTATTTTCTAGCGATTTTTTTATATTGTTGCTAAGAATAGAGCAAGGTTTGCAAAGACTAGAGGTCTGCATGATATTGTCCTCAAAAGTAACACCTAAGTCAGGCTTATTTTGTTTATGAACAGCCACAGCTGTTCGACCCTCAGCAATTTGGAATTCCCCTGCTCAACAGTTTTTTGTTGCAATTAATTTTTTCTTTCAATAGCACTCCAACTTGACTGGTTTTAATACTATCACAGGAAATTTCTAATAGTTTTCTTCAGTGTAGATTTACTTATTTAATATGCCTTGTGAAAGATTTTTATCTGCAAACATCTCTTTTAACAGTCTCCACTTTCTGACCCTACAGGCTTCCTGTTCCTGATGAGCCTGAAAAAGATTTTTGCAAAGGCTGAAAAAATAACCAATCATCTTTTCTTGTTCTATTGCATTTATCTTAACACAGCTTAATTTGATTTTGTTTGTGTGTAACTTCGTGGCTCCTGTTACTGTGCTGTTTAATCTTTCCAAGGTTTTAAAGAATTGAAAAGACTAAACAAAAACCCAGCCCCTGCCTTGCCTACACGCAGTTAAGTCTGCAAGGAAGTCCTTTCAATTTCCTTTGTAAAAAAAACTTCCTCATTTTTCTGTTCTACCCTCCTAAGTTAAACATCATTGATTTTTCCGTGTTCTCTTAATTAGAGCCAATATGTGGAAACAATCAACACAGCTTTGCAGAGCTGTGTATGCAGCAAACTGAAATCTGTATTTTGTGTTATTTTTAGTTTCCTTTTGATAGGACTGATCTGTGTTTGCTTACACACAACAAAAGCTTTTTTGTGTTCCTAAGGTGGTGTGTGCACTTGGATTTGGATCTACAAATGACACCCGTGGGCTGCTGGACCTAACACCACTGAGGTTTAATTGCTGCCAGTCATTGTTCTTACAGTCAAAATTGGCACCTCAGCTGCTTTTTGTCGTGCTTGAGGAATTTCACAATAAAGGGCACCATTTTTTCTTTCAACATGGAAAACCCAGAATTCTTGAGGAGCGTGAAATACTGTTGCTCAGAAAGGAAAGTAATAGGCTTTCACCATCCAACCTGTCCAAAAAACTGTATGCTAGCAGCTAATACAGTACGTTTCATTTCTAAATCTTATTTTTAATCAAGGTTTTAGCTCTCCTTTAATGCAGAAATGCCTTCGGACTACCCTGTCAAACCCGTATCGCGGCAATTAACACCAACCCCCGGTAATGGACATACCGGCCGGGAAACGTCCTGGGCCAACCTACAAGGTCAAGTTCTCGAACTTTCCCCCGNGCGGGCCTGTTCCCAATCCCGTTACAGAGCCGATCAGCCCCGCCCCGCCCCGCTCCCGTAACGCCGGCCGTGACCGAAACCACCGCACCCCGCTGGCGCGCGCGGCCCCGCCCCTTCCTGCGGCGCCTGCCCAATGGGCGCGCAGGCCGCGGTTTAAATGGCGGGGACGGGCCTGGGCCGTTGGTGCCGCCATGGGCAGCGCTGAGGGCACAGGTAGGGCCGGGCCCCGGTCTTGCGGTGGGGCGGGCCCCGATCCCGGAGCAGCGGCCGGCCTGGTACCCACAGAACCGGGGGNGTGGCCGGCCTGGTACCCACAGAATCGGGGGAGGCGAGCCAGAGATCTTCCTTCTCTCTCATCACCCCCCCGCTGCTCGCATCGCTGGCACCATTTTATTCAGCTCTTTAAAGCTGTCATATCCTTGTGTTACGGCTTTTAAAGCTCTTTGCGTTCACCTGCCCCTAACCCTCTTTTGTCTTTATTCCTTCCCTGTCGACACTTTTAATAAAGCTACAGATGAACAGCATTTCAACAGCCTGAAATGCTGGAGATGCTACTTTAACCTTTCATGCATCTGAAACTTAAAGTGGTATCTGGAACTGATGGAGGAGTACAGAAACGGCGAAGTAACACTCCTGTGTACAGAAGACTGAAAACTGTGCAAATTAGTTTCCGTTGTAGTAATTCTGTACTTTTTGCTTCCAAAGGTGACTTATGCCTTCTCCAGTGAATTAAAGTTCTTAATACTTGTTAAAATATGTGTCATTCAAGGTGCTCAGGACTCAAAGTTTGGGGAAAATCAAGATATTAATGCACAGCTCATTGTGCTCAACAGAGTGCTTGGTGGGGCCGCCTCTGTATTCCTCTAATCCCTAAATAATTAATTAGAGTAGAATTTACTTCTCATGAGCAGTATTTACATTAGCAGTGATGCCATTGCCTAAGACTGTTAGAGAGCCTGGGTTTGTATGAGAAGCTCATGTTTTCCAGAAAAGTACCTGTCATTTCTGATCATTGATAAATGGTGTATCAAAGCTTGGTTTGTTAAGGTTCGGAGTTCCTGGCTTTGAGACCAGTTTCAAGTTTGTGTTTCATTACATGGAAAAAAAAATGAACTGCCCAGCCTGTGGTACTTCAGTGCCTTTCACCTCCCAAGTCTACTTGGGCTATGATTGCACTTGAACAATGTTTAATATTTTGGATGGATGGGACAGCCTCCTGGGTTTGACCACCTCTGGTGGAGTCAAAGACACTTACAGAGGTTCCCCTTCACTGTAAATAACCGTGTCTTTATGTCTTTCAGTTCTGACATTAATGTTTTTCTTCTAAATAGATTGGGTTGATGTTGCCAATGATCTTTTAAGGACCTGTCACATAAACCAGCACATAAAGCATCTCTCAGAATGTGATGCTGACGTGTTTGTTCGTCTTTATGAGTCAATCTTAGGAGAAGAAGTACCAGGTAGGAATGATAATTGCTAAATCTGTTTTTTATTTTTGTCTCTGTATATTTTGTAGCTAAATAAAATTACAACTTGTAAAACTTACTACAGATGTAGGGATTTAAAGTATATGTATCCTTCCAAAGACAAAAATAGAAGATTGTCATCCTTTAAGAAGATTTAAGTAATATTAACCAATTTTATTTTAACTTTGGGCTGCTAAGAATGGCAGCTATGGGGATAGCCACAACAAAACTACTGTAAATTAGGCCTTGAAGCCATCTGTGGTACTGAACAGATATTCACTTGTAAGCAGAAGTTAAAGTAGTTTCATTAAGGTACTTGCAACAAGCTATCCACTAAAATCTATTATTTCTTTTAAATAGATTTCATTGCTACTCCCAGAAGCCAAGAGGATGATGCACATAATGTACAAGCAATAATAGATTCCCTGGCATTGGATTATTTGCAGGTCAGCTTGTCTCACATCACAGGTAAGTGCTTGGTTTAATGAGACAAGCACAGCTGAATATCTGTGTGGTTTAATTTGAGCACTTTAAGAACCAGGTGTTACACAGCTTGCTTTCATACCTGCAGGGACTATCTTCTTATAGTAGTGGGTGTCATCAGAACACTGACCCATTGCCTTGAACATCAGGTTATAAATTGAAACAGCAAGCAGAGAATAAATAAGAGAAAGGAATGTTAAAGTTAACATCCAGCCATTCTTCATTTGGCTGCCACACTGTTACCTGAAATCTATTACTGGCTCAGGCTTAGACACTGGGTTTTTAAGACCTGACCCTGGAGTTTCAAACATGTTATTATATTTTTAAAAGTTGGTGAGTAAAGAGTTGAACTGTGTTATTTGTTATCTGTACAGAGATAATGGCTTTCCCTGAGTATTCCTGTGTGTGGGCTCACACAGCATAACCTGCAAAGAATGAAAACTGCTTGATAAGAAGTATCTCTGACTTGGTGCCTGTACCCAGTGACTCTGGTGTTTGCAATCCTGCTACCACTCCATAGACTGCTTCATGTTATAGTTTTATGGATTAGAAAAATACTAAATACCAACTGTCCCTGAAAATATCCCAGAATATTTATTTTGTGAGTGTGGAAGCAGTTACTGCATCAGTAAACTTTCACTTATTAGAACTGAAAAGATGTAAATTTAGACTACTTAAAATATACTTTAAGCCTACCTATATAGATAAGTTTATACATAAGGTTACCTGTATAAGTGAGTGACCAGGTATCTTCTGGGCTGACACCTTTACAAGAATTTCCAAGCACTCTTCTGCAGAAAATGTCTTCTTTTGAGAATTAGTCTTCTGTGGAGTACTAATTATTAAGATGTGTCATTACTTTCTCTTAAGGTGAGAACATTGTAAAAGGAGACAAGGAATCTATCAAAAACCTCCTCGAAATATTTGATGGTTTGTTAGAGTATCTTAGAGAAGTCAGCGAAGCATCTTCTCAGACTGGAGGTGAGATGTAAACCCAAAGTGTCTCGAATGTAGCAAAGATTTATTTGGGGTTTTTCTGTTACTTATAACCTTGACAATGGAGAGGAGAGAAAGACAAAACTGACCCTGGGGGAGGACATTACAGCAGTGAAGCTGAATATTTGCATTCCTTATTTTCATAAACAGTAATAAAATAGATAATTTCCCCCAAACTTACATAATCTTTCTGCTTCATTCTTGTGACAGAAACCTACTCTAGAGAATTCCTCCTTTGTTAGTTGCTTTTCAACCTGTAAGTCAAATGATTCAGGATTAGGATAAAACACTACAATATTGATATTACACATAAACTGTTTTGGTGATATTGGAAGTAGTACCTGTTAGTTTATAGGTAGAAGTAGTTTTCCTGAAAATAATTACCTCTTGGTTATTAACAGCTGAGATAAATGTGCTGTCCAGTGATGAAATTCAAATTGCATCTCAAGAGCAGCTGGAAAGCACTGCTGATCAACTTACACAACATACACTACTCTCATCAGCTGAAAGGTAAGAACAATTCTGAATATTTGCTTTCACATAGTGATTGACTGTCTTTGTGTATCTGTAGAGAAATTAGTAGGTTTTTTGTTGTGTAGACACCTACTGATTACATAAGCCAAAAGGAATGTGAGGTGACTCCTCTGGTTGGGCTAAAACTAGGTCTGGGACTTCTTTTGCCCTTGAAGAGTTACTGATCTTGTTACCCTTAAGTTTACTTTTTACGTGGAATGAAACAACTTGAAAACTTTGATCAGTTTTAAGGACTGTGTTTTAAAGTTGGTTTGTTAAGCTGAGTTCAGTTTGTGGTTGTGACTCCCGCTCTGGTTTGCTCTGCGGCAGCAGGGCCGTGTCCTGCACGGCTCCTCGGCAGCTCCATCTCGTGGGCTGAACGGGCAGAGGCTGAGAGAGGAAATGTTTAATGGCTTTATGTTCCCCTTAGGTCCCAGTCAGAATATTTTATTCTAACTTGTGATACAGATGGCTCAGAATCTACCAGTGAATTAATTAAACTTGGAGATACTGCTTATTCATTTTCCAAGAGAGGGGAAGGTGAGTTTGGGTGAGAAAAAATTTTAAGACTCTTCTGTATTAAGACTTCTAGGCTTTTTTGTTTGTTTGTTTGTTTCCTTGTAAAAAATTATTTTTTCTTTCACATAAATACTGTTTTAAATCCTTATTAAAAAAATTCCAGACAACCCACAATAAGAAAATACATCTTGCTGAAGTTAAAATTTCTGGAAGTAAATATTCCAGGCATGATTTTTCATGACTCCTGCACTACCTTATTTAGATAAAGATTTATTGTTTGAATTCTGATTAAGTTCTATAAATGCATTTTATCTTGTTCAATCGAATAGGAGAATTCTGAAGACTTTGTTTCATTTGTTGCAGTGTAAGATATATTATTTAAGACTGTAAAAAGATTAGTAAGTTCATTCTTAAAGAAGACTTGCTAGGAATGTGTGCCCCTTCAGAACTTCATGGGTGGCTCTGAAATGAATAATGTGCAGATGACTTAAATGGAGCTCATTCTTATTTCCTATTTTTCTATAAGAATACTCCAATTCTTTCTATTCTTATTGATGATTCATCTCCTCAAGTAGAGGCATAAAGAAATATTATGAATTTTTATGAACATTTCATTGACTGGAATTACAAATAAGAATCTAACAGACCTGTTTTGAACTTTGTATGGATTCCTGACAGCAAGCAATTAGCAGACATTAAAATTGTCCATCTCAACAGTTCATAGCAAGATGCTTTATAAAACTTAATCTTTTTAAACATTCACTTCTAGAATTTCAGATGCCTGTACTGTGTCTAGCAGAAAAGGACACAGGGGTAGAAGAATCTGAAAGCCCAGAGGCTCTCACAGCATTACCCAGACAGTTCTCAGAAAGTGAAAGGGGGATTGTAAAGGAAAGGGAAGATGGTGAGTATTGATTTTTCTGAAAGCTCATCCACCTGATTTCGATTTAGGGGTGTAGGGAGCTAGGGTAGTGTGGAGGAGAGCTTTAGTCATGAATGGAAACACTTTATCAAGTTTTAAAATAAATTATTTTCAGAAATGCGATATTTTAGTCTCTCAGAGTAGGCAAACCTTCATGATCTGGGCCATTTCTGTTCAGCTAGGATTTGGCTTCAGCTAGCCTGTTTTCAATTGTGGTTTGTGTTCTTCTCTTTTGTGGTTCAAAACACTAAAAAGTCCATCCCAAATCATGTTCTCAAGGCTGAAAAATGTTACAGTGCTGTCCTATTCAATCCAACAAAGGTGGCAGCTCACATTAGCTTTCAAGACATTTCTCTCTATTATGTACACACAATGCACAAAACATATTCTGCTTTCCCAGATAACACTTCAAGTTCTTTGTATTTGCCTCTTCAGGAGGGATGGAGTCTGTTCATGCTGCTGAACCTCACCAAGGGAGTCTGAGTGCCAGTGCCACAAAACTGGGGGAGCCCATCCAGCAGGCAATTCCTCTGCTGCCCCCATTCCAGCCCTCGGATCCGCGGTGGAGAGATTACCACAGCTCAGACAGACAGGCAGCAGCTCGGGCTTGCAGTCAAGCAGTGCACATTCCTCCTGTAAGGAAAAACCTACCCTTTGATTATTTCATTTTCTTTTAGTAACCAGTACTGTTTGCATTTGAAAACCTCCCAGTTTACTTGCAGAATGGGAGTAGCTGGTTCCTGAAGAACGCTTTTGAATGTGTTAATTTATCTCAGTTCCAGGAATTTCAGATTGTGGATTCATTCTTCACTAAGTGTCTAGAGAGAAATTTAGTTTGAGGGGTATGTTTATTTTATACATATATACATACACATCTCCACAGTCAATGCAATTGCACAGTTTACAGTAAACAGAATAATTATAGTGTTTTTTTATCTATCTATAAAATCAGCAGACAGACCTAATGTATGATCTTCCTGTCAGCACTCTCCTGTGAATTTATAGAACACATCTTGCTTTTTATTTCAGATTGAAAAGTCACTTACCCAAAAATTGGATGATGTTTCTGATGGTCTTCCTCCATCAAGAAAGATCCCTGGTGAGAGAAAATTTTGCATCCTCTAGGGTAACTCTTAAGTGTTATAATGTTGCATTTATTTTTACTGGCACCACAAGAAACATTGTTTTGAATCTACTAGTGCATTCTTTTAAATTCAGCCACAAGTTGCTATTTCTATCTCTGCTTTACAGAGAAAAAAAAATAGGTTACTTTTAATCTATTCCCTGCACTGGAAAAAAAGTAATCCATGTCCCCAATTCAACTCCTTTCTTAGTTAATCCCGTTAAGATGGGCCTATACCACAGAAATCTCTTCCAGCAGATAAGTCCCACGGTTGAGCTTATTCTGAGCAGAGAACCATGGACCAAACAAGCCAGTTTCAATTCTAAGAAAAAGCCATTAACTGCTATTGTAGAAAAGATTTAGAAGCTATTTTTTTTCAGTGCTCATTTTCTCTGTTGCCTTGGAAACACTGCTTACCTTTTTTAGTTTCCATAGCATTCCCATGACACTGAACATTGAAGACTGGAGAAATTACCAGAATGAATGTCACAACTGGGTAACCACAGTTGCTTTGTCATTCAATTCTCTGAATAATTTGGATCCACAGGCCCTGGCTCACATCTTTTTTTCCTTGTTGCCCATATTAGTAGGCACAGTGCCATTAACTCACACTTACCTGTCATCTGCTTCTGCACTGGGAGAAATGCTGGGAGATGATGCTGAGGACAGTGTGACAAAGGTACATGTTGCATCTTTATTTCTGGAATTTCAATCAATATTTTTTGATTTCTGCTAATTTGACTTCTATCTTGTGGCACATCTGGGCTTATTTCAAACCTGCTTTGGACTTTCTTTCCCCAATATACCATCAGTGATGCAGTGTTGTTAGACTGTGATTATGTGCAGTTTGTGAGTCATGTCAGTTCTTAGTTCTTCCTGGAGCTGTTTGCTCCAAAATGTACAGAGCCAGCACCCACAGAGTTCTGTTTATCACAACCAACCAGTTACTGGTTATCTTGCTTTTTAATCAAAAATGTACAAAGCACAGGGGTACAGTCATGTCCTTTCTCTGAAGTGTATCAGCGTTCTAAACTGGTGATAATTTGGGGGATTTTAGCCAATAAGACTTAGAAGTACTAATTTTTAAAGATCTATGAACTGCTTACTATATTCTATCCTTCTGTTTTCTTGCATTGTCCTTTGCGTTTCAAAATCTGGATAATGCAAAACCCACAAACTTATCAGGAGTTATCAATCTGTGCCTATAGAAATGTGTCTGTAAAGGAAGTTTCTTTCTCTGGAAACACATTTTTGCCTTCTGCTACCACAAGAGGTACTCACAGACTTTGCTTGTTCCAATAGTTTAAACAGCTTTTACTTCTACATAATCTCTGAAACTCATTTTCCACTGGTGCCTTTCCCAGTATGTCCATGCCAAGCCCCAGTTACTCCAGTTTGAACAGAGAAGTTACCAGGCAGAACTAAACCAGTGCAGCTAAATGGCACAAGGACAAGTCTGTTCTCTTCTGGCTTGCTGTGAACTGCAGCTCAGTCTGTACTAAAGAAAATTCAGCTTATTTCCACTACCTGGCATCAGTCCCAGGCTGATGAGGTGGAATGTGGAGATAACTCATCACCTTAACTTAGACTCTGTTCTGGTTCAGTTGTTTAGCTGTGAACTGATCTTCCATATTTTTGCTAGTCCATTTCTTTAAACATTGATTCTCTAAAGCACACTATCTGCAGTCAGGAGCCTAGAAATATAACTATTTTTATATATCTATACTCACAGGGTTTGGGATGGTTCTATTACAGCATCTCTATTCACATGAACTGTAAAACCTTCATTTACTCATTTTCCTAGGTGCCTCTGGTATGTGAGTCTTCTATATCTGCTTCCTCTTTTGAGGAAAAGCTCTCACTAAGTGCTGAACAAGTAACACAAATCCCAAGACCTGAATCTCAGCACCAGCCTAGAACAACAAGGCAAGTTCAGATTTTTGGTGTTGAACCACACTGGCACTTTGATTTCCATGGCCAGGCAGCCCCCACCTCCCTTTTTAAATAAGATCTTTCTTTCCTTGGCTGTGTGACAGTGAAAGATTAATTCTAACAGAAAGATTTCCTGTTTCTCCTGACATATTCTCATTTTGTTAAATATGATTATAGGCATTTACATTCTGCTTTACTTAATGCCGTAAATATGTGCTTAGGCAAAAAGTGAACTGGAATTGTGTGAGATGATGCTCATCGTCAGGTTTTTAGAACAGAAATGAAATCTGTCTCTTCTGCTTTAGCAGATATGAAAATTCCACCACAGATTCAGTTGAAGATTCCCACAGAACAACAAAGGAGAAGGTGCCTGAGCAAGACTCCCATGAAGTATCAGAAAATCTGTCTCGCAGGCTAAATGAACTAGATTTAGTAAGTGCTTTTCTTTGTTGAGCTGAGCAATGCAGCTTTAGTAATGACAGTGGAGAGAACAAGAATATCACTGCAATATGATGAAAAGGAAATCTGCAACTGACACCTGGCTTTAGTTCATACAAACTTTAGAACTGTCTGTTGAACCTGACCCCCACAAAAAAATCTATCCCTTAGATGTTGAAGAGAGCTTTGGGTGAGCACACAAGAGGAGAGGAGCTGAGAGATGAGGACAGCCTGTCCCAGCACAGTGACAGTGTCATGGACTATGGCCGAAGGAGAGCTGGGAGAGGTAACAATCCTTGTGCCATCATTGGGATGGAAACAAATGTAAAAGAAACCTTTTCATGTAAGACTGCTACACTGAATTATAGTTAGTTACTAAGTCTTGTATTGCTAATTCACTTCTATTTTGTCTTTGATCCAAACCTGAGCTACAGTAACCAAGTTTCTGTTTAACACTTAAAAAACTGTGGTAAAGCTTTGGAAAAAAAAAAAGAAGGCAAACACAGCTGCAGTAAAAAAATGTATAGAAAGTGGGGGGAGGGAGGGACAGAACACAAGCTCACAGAACTGTGGTTCTGAAATGAGGGCCTAGTCACAATCCACTTCAGTGGTTTGTCTCAGATACTCAGTGAATTATCTTTCCCTACAGACACATCACAGCCAAGGTACCCAAGCAGGCCACGATCCCTGTCTCCAGCCTCACCCTCATCCCAGCACCAGGAACATAAACTGCCTGGTAATGTAACAAGCCAAATAAAGACAATACGCAGCCACCTGCAGGAAGAGAAGAATGAAAGAACAAGAAAAGCAAAGGTAGTTTTTAGATTGGACCTTGTGGTAATTCCTACCAACAGTTATACTAAAACTAAGAAAACAGAACATTTTTACATAATGGAGGCATCTGGTCTCCTTTTGTTGTCATATGCTGTTTTATCTGTAGTTTGCTGAGGAAGAGACTTAAACCCCAAATTTTACAAAAAAGAGTTTAAAGTGGAAGAAGCTGCTTTGACCCATGCAGCAAACAGGTTAACTGTATGGACTGATTATTTCCTCTGACAAGTCCTTTTATTTTTGTTTTCTAGCTGGTCACTAAAGCTTATGAAGGTGAGCTAAGAAATTTTGAAGCCAGGGAGAAGAATAGACTTTCCAAGCTCAGAGAAGCTGCCAAGGAAGTGGTAGGTGATGCACTGTGGGGATTGCTGGTTGTGTTTTGTTTGGTTTATTTTTTCTTTTTAAATTTGCCTAAATGGTCTATCCAGACACTTTTGGATACAAAGCCTCCTTGACTTCTGGTGGCATAGTTACAACACTGTATAACTGAGGTAGTAACTTACTAATATTAAGTGCTGCAGAAGAGCTAAGGTTATTCAATAATGAGATTTAACCTTTATTTGAACCCTGACCTGCATTTTGTAAATTCTGGTCTTCTGGAGAATCCAGTGCAATATGGCCAAGTTCTCATTCTAAAGTCTGAAAGACATTTAAGTTGTGATGGCCAAACTGTGTTCCATCAGTGTTTCCCTTCTCATACCTGTTCTCCATCTGTTTTACATCTGCTCCTAAGGAACAAGAGTATAAAGAAAATGTCTTTCAAGAACCTCCAAAAGTGTCTCAGCCAGTGAAAGTTTATTCTAGAAAAACCACACCTCAGTATCCCAAATACAGCCAGT
Organism: Illadopsis cleaveri; assembly: GCA_013399915.1. Classification (NCBI taxonomy): domain Eukaryota; kingdom Metazoa; phylum Chordata; class Aves; order Passeriformes; family Timaliidae; genus Illadopsis; species Illadopsis cleaveri. The sequence goes on from VXBB01023180.1 coordinate 74,706, forward strand.
GGATTCCAAAACGAGGGATCATGAAGCCAAAGCAAGCAGCTCCAAGTAAGAACTGCAAAACTATACTTGGTGGAAAACTGGCATCTTTTGAAAGCATGAACTCCAAGAATAAAGGCACCAGTCCAACATATACCAGTCAGCTGTTGCATTTTCCCTTCTTCTGACCTCTGTATGTCTGGATTTTTGTTAGAGAAGATAATGCTTTAAGTAAACGTAAACCATCAGTGCACAATCAAATTGTGACCCATTTGCTACTTCCTTAAAATCCCTTGGATTATTTTCAGGGCTTGTTTCCATTGCTGCTCCTCCTGGGCTTATTCCACTACAGGCTGAGCTCTCCTTTTGTTATTTTTCTGAGCACGTATCAGATTTATCATTGGGCCTGTGGCTTGAGCTGAGCCACGTACAGGTCACAGAGCAGGATCTGTCAGGACCTGCCACTGTGGTGTTAATGCCACCACTGGATCTGCTGAGCAAGTGATGCTCCAAGAAAGCCAAGCTGCAAATCCTAGTTTGGTTTGGTAACCAGCACTGTGCATGCCCATGGATAAGATCACCAGATAATCCCCTACATACCTGGAGGTTGCTCAGCTACACTACCTTATTTTTTTCCAGTTTTTGAAGGCCATATACTTGGTAAATATCCTTTTGTTTCATCTCCCCATCATGTCTTCCTGCCAGAAAGATCAAAGATGTAATGGGAGTGAGCTGGTTGCAAACCAGTTTATTTTGCACCTGTTTACTTGACCTGGATCTGTCATTGCCACTGCTGTGCTGGCTTTATTTTAAGTTGCTGCAACCAGAGAGAGAAAGAGAGAGAAAGCAATCGCTGATTGGTGGTGGTCAGAACCACATGAAGAAAGAAGGGGATACCTGTCTTAGTTGGATGGGGTGGTGGTAGGGAAATGACACCTGAGCTATAAAATCAATCCTTCAGAGAAAACAAAAGATTGGGATTGCTTTCTCTGCTGCTGTACTGGCAGGATGGTATGTCCTGCTGGGCTTAGCTTGACATGGTAACAGCAGCATGGTCATTTCATACAGTGTTCAGTGAAAATATTTCTTGACTTAGGCTGACACAGTCTGAATTTACAATTAAATATATTCTCCAGGAACTTACTGCTTACCTTTTCTTTATCTTACAGTGACAATAAGAGACAATGACCTCCTCTTGCAGCTCCTGGAGGAGTTTCCCCACCTGCACGTTTCCCCCCGCACTCTGAATAAAATGTGGCAGCGGCAGCTTGCACAAACTGTGCACCTCAGAGCACCTTCTGCCAGACCTAGACCAAAACTCCAGAATGAAGTGAGTGTTCTCATTCTTACCTGCTGAATGTCAGCAGAGAGCCCCTGACAGGGCATCTGCACACCCACAGCACAACATGGAAGGATGTACAGATTTACATACATAGGTTCAACTTTTCATCAGCCACTTGAATATTATGGTCCTTCTTTTATACTGGTTTCTCGAGTACTGCCTAGGGTAGCTATTGCTTTTTTAAAAGCATTTTGTAGTTTCCCCTGCTAGTTCTGAACAGTCTTTTAGTTTAAAAGTGAGCTATGAGATGCAAGAGTCGATTAACTTATACACAGCAATTCTCAACCCAAACCCCAAAACATAGCAGAAGGGCAATATTTAAACCTGCTATATAGGACAGCTTATCCTGCAGCATGATGCAAGTAATTAGCTTTTTTTTTTTAAATCTCCAGGTTGAACAAGCCTTGAAGAAACAGGAACTGCTTGCTGCAATTATTAAGAAATATCAAGATCACAGCAAGAGACTGGTATGTTCTTTGAAGACTATTTGTTACATAATGCAGAGATTTCACATGGAGCTATCTAGAATGCATATTCCCAGATCATGAGAGTGGCTTTTTGTCTTATGACAACTTTATGCTTTTTGAGTAGCTGTGGTCTCAAAATGCCATATAATCTGTTTGTTGTGCAGCTACTGGGGTCATGGGAATGGAGTATTATTATTATTACACTGCATTGTTGCTCTAAAACGTAAAACAAATTCTAAAAAAGTGCAAGGAGGAGAAACTTGAGGTTGTGTTGCAGCTCCTGTGACACTGCTGACTCCTCAATTCTATAGTGACATGACTTTGCTACATCAGTGGCAACCAACACTTCAACCACAACTGCAGAGCTGGGGTGTGGAGGTCCTTAGTAAAAGACCCTAATTAGCAATGATTAACAAAGCTTTGCCTGCAGGAGTCTCTGTTGGCAGTCTGGTGGTCTGACAGCTGCTGCTCTCCCTTTAGCAAGAAATGAAGCAGCGCACGTCCCGCCAGCGCTGGGCCCAGAACAAGGTGACGGAGCAGCGGCAGCAGGCGGCCCGGGCCAGGAAATACTACCAGGAGTACAGGGTGCAGCTCCGGGCCAAGCTGCTGCGGGCCAGGACACGTGAGGAGAAGGTGAGGGAGAGGGGTCTTCTCTGCAAGGGTGGAATTCTGTCCTGTCAGAACCCCACTGCTGAGGTCTGGTAGTTCAATGCTACAAGTGCAGTGACCAGAACACAGAGCCAGGTGAAGTGGTTGATCAGTCAAGGCCAGAGATGAAATGATTCCTTCTCTGGAAATGTGGATCCAGTGCAGGGCAAACCACTGTGAAACAAGAAAGGATGATTTATGGGGCTAAGGAGAGAGAAAGGGTGAAGTATCAGTGTGGAAAAACAGGGCTGGTAACATGAGAAATTGGGGAAATGAGTTTTCAGAAACAGTAGGATTAAGAAGTTGTTCCTACAGTCACCATCCAAAGAAAACAATCTAAATCTTCAGTTAAGAGAACTGATCAAACAGGCAGCTTTGTTATTCAATTGTGTTTGTTAAACAAAGTGGACTTTGTGACAGATATTATCTAATTAGGGCTGGACATCAGAGTGAGAGAAAGCAAGGAGAGTTATTACACTCTGCAAGAGCAGATACACAGTTGTCACCTTTCAAAATAAAAGATTAGAAGTTTACTGCATAATCCAGTGGTAGGGATTTGAGAACTGCTTGCCTCAAGCTGTGAGCTACAGCTGGTAAGTGTTCATGTGGAGAAATGGAAAGCCTGAGTCCAGGCTGGATTTCCTGCTGCTGGAAACCTGGATGAAGGTCCTAAAGTCAGACTGCAGACTACAGGGTGGGTTGTAAATCACAGTGCATGTTCAAAGGCCCTGGCTTGCACAGTTGGGTCATCTGACTAAACTGACATGAAAAATTATTTTATCTATCAAAATTTCAGCTAAATGAGTAATGCAAATCCAGCTCAGCTGTATCTGCACCACCATTTCCAGGTACATAATTGTGCTTTTTCATGGGCTATGGCCTATCTTCATGTAAACACCATTCCATCAGGAGATGAAGCAGCTGAGAAATGTAAATGTGTACTTACAAGTTCCTGGAAAAAACGTCAGGTTTGCTTTTTTTAATTGCTGGCAGATATTTAAAAACTTATTTGAGGAAGGCTTAGAAATTCAGAGGCAAAGACTGAGGGACCTGAGAGCTTATGCTCAAGAGAAGCGCGATGAGCAACGGAGAGAGCACCAGAACGAGCTGGAGTCTCTGGAGAACTACTACAAAGATCAGGTAAAGCTTCATCTGGATCAGGCACATCATATTTTTCCACTTAGGAGTCTTTCTTTAGTTACTTCAACTCACACACGTTATGTTTAGTTTTCCATGCTAGCAGAAGCTATATCTCAAGAATTCCAAGAAATCCAAACCAGAGAGAAAGCACAAGCACAAGTAAGTATTCTTAATTTTTTCCAATTGCTTTTTCTTTTTACATGCTGTGGCTAATGTCAGTACTTTCTTTAGATGCTGCAAAAAACAAAAAGAGAACTGAGATCAAAGATGGAAAAGGAAATACAGCAACTGCAAGCAGCAATCATGCACAATGATGATGACACCTTTTTTCAAGAACTAGAAGCAGACAGACTGAGATCCAGACTTCAGATAGCTTCTTTCCAGTACAGCCAGAGCCACTTCTTCTAAGACTTGGGCAAATGTCACTGGCTAAGATGACCAGAGTCTTTGAGAGCTGCTCTAATGGTGTGAGGCTGTTTTTCTCTCCAAAATATCTGTTCTGTCATTTTGACCTGTCAGAGGCATAGCTGCTGGAATCTGGGATCTCCACAGCACTTTTATGATCACCAATAAAGTTTCTGAATTACTTTTTACCTTCCTAGCAAGGCTGGGGTAATGTTGGGCTCTACCCAGAGGAAGCTGGGATGAAGTCAGAGTGCTTTAGTGAAGTTTTCCTGGTGGAACAGTTGGATGCTGAGGCTCCTCTGCATCTGTGCTGGGGCTCTTGCTGCTAAGCCAATCTAACACCATTAGCCAGAAATCATGGATTGGAAAGCTCACAAAGCACAAGAAGATCTCTAAAAAACACATCAGAGGTTCAGGTTTCCTGTGAAAAGCCAAGTTAGAGAATGCCTGCAATAAACCTGACATAAATAACTGTGAATTTAAATACATTAAGCAAGGGAAGACTCTTCAGTTGTGTTTGGATTGTTGGTGTTGCTGGATTGATAAAATATAAAGGTATATAAAATACTCTTTCTATGCACTGGGAAAAGTAATTTGAAACAGAAAACAATGCAGCTTCCTCTAGAGCTGTACATGATGAGCTTCTGCAAGATGTGAACCCTGGGAAGGAGCTGGGGACAGCATTCCTAATCTTCCACAGGGCCACACTCATAGGTGCAGCCTGATTACTCCACACTGACAGAACCAGAATTAAAGAATTATTAAATATTTCACCAGTCAGCTTTTACCTTACTTCAGGTTCTAAGGTCTGCTTCCAGGCAGAGCAGGAGCTGCCAGCAGGCACTGCACCTTGTAGCATCTCTCAGTGCTCTAAAGAGTGCAGTGCCCAGCAGGAAATCCAGCTCTCACCAGCCAAACACTGCAGAGGTGCCAACAATGAGGGATGAGAAACTGAGAACAATTACATAAAACCAAGCTGACACTAATGAAGTTCATTACTAATACAGCCTCCTCTGCCTGACAAAAGTGCAACTCTTAATTAGTTTATCTTGGTAGTAGAAGAGTTCTTGCTTAAAATTGCTGTGTGAGAAGTGATACAGGAATCCTGGATTTAATTGCACTGTGCATAAAATATTTAAAGGTTGCCATGAGGGCATATCTCTGATGGAACAGACAACACAGAGAATTCACACTCATGCTGAAAAAGAAGCTAAACACAGAAAAATCCCCAGCATCTGAAGGAGCTTCTTCCACAGATTAAACAAATCAGCCAGCTGTTACAGCTTGAAATACCTCACTGCAAAAATACAGACCCAGAAACCACACCAAAACTTCTCCACAGAACCAGAAACACAAA